>JAUEKY010138344.1:0-10091 GCA_031833965.1 Scyllaea pelagica
GTCAAGTCTCATTGCCTCAATACTGCGAACAGCTTAGGGCTTTTCACTGTCGGTTGACTCGTCAACACGGAGCACAAAAGCTTTGTTGGCATTTAGCCGGGTCGATTGGGTTTGTCATGATTCAGATTGAGCGCCTCGCCAGTCGCCGGGCTGTTGACTGTGTGTTGCCCAGGGTTCAATGCTGTGATCTCTATCAGTTTAAAGGGGACGACCACTTAACTTAAGCTTGTTGACTCTCTCTAGAGTTTCTTTACCCAGTTCATTTCTATTTTAGAATCATCCTTCTACATCAAAGGCATCGTTTGACGCTGATTTTTAATGTTAGGCTAGTCCACCTCTGTGTTAAAGTTTGAGTTTATTTATCCTAGGCCGTCTGGCTGAATTCAGGCATCAGTTATAATCAATACAATGATATCAATTAAAAGAAAAAAAATGTCAAATTAAAAGGAAGTGAAGCTAATGCGAGCCCAATATAGACCCAAGTAAGTAAGAAAACAACCCCTCCCTAACCCCATACCCCCGCTGTCAACAAATAATAAGTCGAAAGAACAAACGTAAGACCAGCCAAAAAAAACCCCAAAACAAACAAACAAACAAACAAACAAACAAACAAAAAAACCCAAAAAAAACCACACACCAAAAAAAACAACCACCTCCCTGTCTCCTTTTCCGGGCTACTTCAGCCCCCCCCCCCAATACACACACATACACACACACACACACACACACACACACACACACACACACACTTGCACGCGGGCACTCCCTCTCGAAGAAAATACAATCCACTTGAAAACCAGCAAACTTATCAAACTAGTGTTAGTAAAGAACCCTCCCAAATCCCACCAAAAAGCATCAACAAGACAAAACATAAAAAAACAACACCTTCTGTACGATAATATAACAACTAAAAAGCAATGCAAACAAATCCTTATTGTTTCAAGTAAAGTAAAAAAAAGATGAAAACAACCCCACCAGCAAAACACAAAATATAACTGAAAATGAATACTATCAGCATCTGGAATTGAATCACAACATTAGCGTTAATGTCCAATAGTGTTTTGTGGTCGTTAGCCCCCCTCCCTCCCCCGCCACTACCACCACCATCACCACCACTACCACCACCATCACCACCACCAGCACCACCACCCCAACTACCATCGCCAATGTCTTCGTTGACACCTTTATCGTCTTCGTCTCATCATATTCAACATGGGTTTAACTACCTTTACTCTTGACCATTTTACGAAGATAATCACTTTCACGGTAATGGCATCCTTTAGTCCCCTTTATTTCCCCCGTTTGTGCTCTTCATTTTTTTTCTAATTCATTGTGAATCATTTGTTATAATACTGCTTTGCTGCTCATACACATCTGCTTTGTGTTATCAAAGATTTCTCCTCCTCCTCCTCTTCTTCCTCCTAATCATCATCATCATCACCACCACCACCACCACCATCATCATCGGTAGCAGACTACAACTGTAACATCATCGTTGTTGTCATCTGCCTCCTCCTTTTTGCTTACAGAAGTTGAATCCCAATACATCTTGTCGCTATTCCTTATAATAATATCTATAGTTTCTATTGGTCTGTATCCCAGGTAGGCTTACAGTCACAGGGGGCAAGTGTCTGACGTAAGAATACTCTGTACCTATTGATGTAGCAGCCGAACAAACTCGATGCAAAAATGGAGCAGACACGGAGAATGATAAGTAGTTTCCAGAGAAGCCCACACAGTGGGTATCTATAAGCTCAACCTGTGCGGGCATTTTGAGTAATTTACATTTCTCAGTGCCTGCGGTCTGCTCCGACTCAATGGATATGGTAGATCGGTGGGTAGCGTGCTTTCCTCTCCTGTTTGATAGGCGGTGTTGTTGTGGTACGTAAGGAATCAAACCCAACCAAATGCACATTCCTTCCTCCATTTTTTGTTGTCTGAAAAGGCTTTTTTCCTCGATACATTACCACAAAACTATTTTCTGATAATGAGACTCGACCAAGGAATTTAACGTTGACGCGATCCGCTTCGAGAAAATAATTAAACGAACTAAAACTTTAAATAGTTGGCTCAAAAAGTGAAATTCCGGTGAAACGAAAATAAAGAAACCGAAACCTCGCTGTGTTGTAAACATTTTCACATGTTACCATTTTTTATATCCGTATTATGCCCCATATAAAGATTTAAACCGGACTAAATTTACAGGTATGCATTTGAAAGTTATAATGTTGCTTTGATTTTTAAATCTGGACCCTTTTCCTGTTCTGAAGCATTTCTTTCTTGAAGTCATGAGTGCTGAGTGCGCAATCCCATCTGAGACGACCCATCTCATTTGGACCATTGGCGTCACTGGTCAAGATATCTATGACAGCTGTGTCGCCTTCATTTGTAGTTTGTATTTCATGACCAACTTGTATGTGCCAATAGACCAATATTGTTTTTAGAAATAAAAATTGAGGTAAGGTGGGTTTTATTAAGACAGAAATAGAGACTAAGGTCTAGATAGACTAGCTATCTCTATCCAATTGTGCCCTTTACTAACTTCTTTGCTAACTATGGATGCAACTTTTAACTAGTCTTCTACATTATGTACATTGATGTCAATAATAACGTGTAATTAAGTATGGGAAAAATGTTAGATTCAAAGTCAGCACAAATATCCTAAATACAGCTAGGGTTTTTATTCATAGATACACAAATTGTTGTAAACACTAATGTCCTGTTCCATGTGCTGAACTTGGAGAGCTATTGATTACTAGGCCAGTGATACTTCTAGATTTCTCTACATTTTCTTTTCAATGATTTATGCACTGTTAGATAAATGAACTTTTATCGAGGGAACAGCGAACACAATAAAATTCCGTAAATAAAAACAAATGAACACAGTGTTCGTACACCTCTTGGAAAACTGGAAAAATCTTGGAGTTTGGTTTTGAAAAAGCAGACTTGGAAATGATATTTATAATTTGTTCCTATTTTTCAGAGTAATCATGAATGATCCATCAGATGTGAAGAAAGGCCATCGGCCTCGGCAGTCAGGTCCAAAAGCACTAAAGAAAAAGTCAAGGAAAAAAAATGACCAGGATTTGACTGCCAAGCAGAGAAACCCAAAGGCTTTTGCTATTCAGTCTGTGAAAAAGGCAGAAAGAACGTTTAGAAGGTATGATGATAACAAACAGCTCTTTCTAAGAGATGAAGATCATTGTAAATGTTTTTGAGGTTATGATGGTCACAATCTTACCCATTGCTAGCAACTGAATTGGAATTATACACTTTTTCCCTCATAATTTCTAATTTTGGAATCAATTTTTGCTTGCCGGTCTTATTTTTTGGTGATTCTCTTTCTTTGTTCATTCTTACTTTTATTATTATAATTGATGATTGATTTGTTTCGATGATTAAAAAAAATCCTCAGTATAGTCAGTGAAGTCTTATTTTGTGTGTATATTTTTGTTATTCATTCAAGAATAGTCATGCTGTGATGAAACTAGATTGAAAAAGAAAAGTGGAGAAAATGCAATCTTTTCAGTTTGAATAAAATTAAAAGTTTTTGATATGATTGCAGTCATTGTCTACAACACGCTCTCTTCTGATGATTCCCCTTCTTATCTCAGAGACTTGATTTCATACAGCCCAACATGTACATTTGGGTTTCAAAATAAGTTCTTTTATGTAAACCTGTTCCTAGGCTTTCTCTTTTGCTGATCTAAATGTCTGGTTTTGTTTGCCTGATCTTATTTAATGTTCCAGTTCGGTTTAAGTTTTTAAGAAATGCCTAAAGACCCATGTTTCTCAATTCTTTTAGCTAAATCCATAACTCATAATCTTTTTTTTTTTTTCTTTGGACTGTTAATATGATGTCATGTGTTTGTGGGTTGTATGGGTAATAGTGTCTATTTGCCATGTAAAGTGCTCTGAGCTTATTAGGAAAAGTGTTAAAATAAAAACACTATTATTAATATGAGCTTATTAGGAAAAGTGTTATAACAAATATACTATTATTAATATTATTATTATTATTATTATTATTTTTATTATTATTATTGTTATTGTTATTATTACAGCTTACTTATTGACTGTTTTGTCTACAGAACTGCTGACATTATAACAAAGAAGCAGCATATTCCCAAAGTAGATCGCACTCCTGTTGAACCTCCCCCTATTGTTATTGCAATCATTGGCCCTCCCAAGGTTGGGAAAACTACGTTGCTGAAAGGACTCATCAAGAATTTTACGAAACAGAAACTGACCAACATTCAAGGTCCAGTTACTGTTGTTGCTGGTATGTTTGTTAACCTTTTTTTTAAAACCAAGATATTATATCAGATGTTGGGATATTAAATCAAAAAATCACATTTGTTTTTATTTATATGAACAGATATGTGGAATCCTGAAGTTGCAGAGTCAAGGCTAATTATAATGGGTTCATAGTCAAGATTGATGCTTCATTGTCTTTGCACTCTCTTACTATGCTTATTACTTATGAGAAGTAAAGAACAATATATGTTCTGGCAGTATTTTTGAAGTGTTATGGGCTTAGGAGTTTTCTTTATGAATGACTTAATTCGACAACCTGTCAACAATGTTGTGTTGTGCAAGTTTTACAGTTACCATACTCAGATAGGGTCATTATTTACAGCCATTTATTTACCCTTACCTGGTAGGGGTCAACTGTTCGCCGCTCTTCAAATGTCTTTAACTACTTTCAAAGATTCCATGCACATAACAATAATATATGTATGTAGGTTCAAACTTACGATTGTAAACATTTACTTTGTTCACTCAGGTGCTACTGATTATCAAGGAGCGTTATTTAAATATTTTTGTGCTGAACTTTTCTCATGGCAACCTCAAAACATATATAGTGAAATGGCTCAATTGTAAGTGCAATTGCTACAATTAGCCGAGCCAGTCCTGTCCGGTGTTTGGCAATATAGGAACAGTACTAAGTCTGGTTGGCCTGGTATCATCATACTGTGAATTTATGAAATATCAAAGTGTGCTCTTTGATTATGTTGATATGTGCGATACTACTATAACTAGTTTTGAGAAATTTGCCTCTCACTCTCACATGACCTACAAGGGGGGACACAGTGGCTCAGTGGTCATGGCTCTGGGCGCTGAAACCAAGTGATGCGGGTTCGAGTCCAGTCTTGGGAACAAAATATCACATAGTGGTTTTTATCGCTAAAACCCCTAGAAAAACCCCGTATGCCACTCCCCTGATCCCTACAACATCGGTTGGTGGGATCTAGAGCCTAGTCCTATCGCAGACGGACGATAAACTCGGAGGTCCCGTGTGCACGTTGCGCACGCTAAAGCACCATTGGCAGTTGGAAATCGAAAGAGTAGGCGGCAAGGCCGCTGTCCGGGCAAAATTGAAATCCTACCACCAAAAGGTCACAGTGGGCTGATCACCTGCTTGGCTTGATGACATGATCCAGAGAAATTCTGTCTAAAAAAGAGTCGGCCCTACACTGTAATGGTAAAAGGGTACTGGATAATGAAATGAAATGAAATATTATCGTTAAATGATAAGCCACTGTGGCTAAGTAGAACAACTCACTGTCTAGACTAACACGGACAGTTGATCAGATCCAAACTATAATTTACAAAAAAGAATGCATAATATCACAATTGCCCTTCTCCCCTCAATCCCCAACCATTTTAAAGACATCCATCCATACACACTCACACTTAAACCCACCCACCCACCCACACACACACACACACACATGCATACACACACATAGGATAAATGAATAGATAAATTTAGATAAATTATAAGAAAAAATGATAATTAGGAATCCCCCCGACCCTCATTATATAAAAAAAAATAGATGCAATCAAAACAATCCAAGAGTAAAAATCCTTCCACAAACATTGCCCTTTCCCTGAAAACAATAACAACAACTAATAAAAAATCTAAAAAAAAGACAGAAGAAAAAAAAATATGATATGAAAATTTGGATGCTCAGTAAAAACAGAAAACAAAAACAACAGAATTAGAAATAGAATAACAAGTGAAACACAACAAAAAAGAAGTAGAAAATGACTAGAAACCACGATCTCCCTACAAACGGCATTCAAAAGTAACCAAAGAGAAGAACATAAGGAGAGCAAATATATCAAGAAAAGAAGCTAAATAAGAAAATAAAAAGCATTGACATGAAATGTTATAAGATTGTTAAAATGGAGGTACTAAAAAGCTAAGTAAGAAATTGATCATGATAACTTAAAGATTTACAAAAAAAGAGGTAATATAATCTATATAAAAGATAAACAAAGAAAATTTGAGTGAGATCACGCTATTGTGTTAAAACATCAGGCACTACTTAAAACAAGAACTGAAAATATCAGTGGCATTGAACAACATGAGCCTTGGGAATAAATCTATATAAAGGTTAAATGAATTAGATTATATCTGCATTCCACTTGATGAACGGAATTCTTCACAAGACTCTCGGAAGAATATGTGCAACAAGATTGCAATGAAAAGGTCAGTAAAGTCAACCTTAGAGATGAAAAAATGAGTATAAAACCAAACAGGCAAAATGTCTTAAAAAATTGATTAAAATTTTTACTTAGTAGAAGCAAAACAGTTGAATAAACAAGCTATCCCACTCATGTTGTTGTGTATAATTCAATTAATGAATGAAATTGATATGCCAGCTGCTCTTGACAGCAAGACAAAGAAGTGGTTACAGAGAGGGCCTGTATTCCCTTCATGATTCATAGCCACTTTGAGCTTCCTACCCGTTTTATTTCTCTAAAAATTAAAATAAAGAATGTGCTATTCTCTGCACACACTTCATTGCATGCAAGAAAGTGGAACATCGTCCCACAGATACAGCACACATCTCGCAAGCGGACACACACCTCACAGCCACAAGTAGAACACACACCTCACAGGTAAAACACATCCCTCACTGGTAAAGACATACCTCATGGGTAAAACACACTTCAAAGGCAAAACACACACCTCTTAGGTAGGGAACAAACCTCACAGACAGAATACACATCTAACAGTTAAAACACTCTCTCGAAAGGGCAAACACGTACAGCACAACCTCATTATAACGACATTCATTACAGCGACATTCCCTGAATAGTGACATGGTACTCTGGTCCCGATTTTTAAAACTATATATTATTAGTAATAAAAAATTCTCTATAGAATACATGTTTTAGCAAAACCCCTGTATAACCACATTGAAATTTCCTGTCTGATGTAATCGCTAGGTGTACTTCTACAAATATGATATTGAACAGCATTGTGTAGGAATGTTAACCCCCCACCCCCTCCCTAAAAAATAGAGACTGAATTGAGCATCAGTTGGGGAGCATGCTAAAAAAACGTTTTTAAGCTCATGGTTTAACGCCTGCTTCTACACTATTAAGGTCACATCCCCGACAGAGGACTCTGGACATGTAAACATGCTGCCACACAGAGATAAACGGAGACCTTACACGAATATCTCACCCAGTCACATTACACTGACACCGGGCCAACCAGTCTTAGCACTGTTCCCAATATGCTGAACGGCAGGCAGATAGCTGCTAAAAAAACATTGTTTACGACTTAGGTATGTCATGGCGTGGGAATCAAACCCACCACCTTCCTGTTACAAGGCAGACGCTCAACCAAGTGCGCCAATAAAGCCGGTGGAGCATGTTAGCTTCTGCTGATGGCAGGCACTTTATCATGTAGTGGAAGTAGGAACGGGATCAAATCCAGCCAGGATTTATTTCCCTCCAAAAGTTTTCCCCTCAGATAAAGGCTTGTCATTTGTTTTAGGATGACCTGACTCTTCATCACCTGCTTGCAATAGGTACACATAGAGACAGTCAAACTTTTTTTTCTCTGTATGTCAAATCCTTCATTTCATAAGAAAACAAAGCAATACAAAGAAAAATACAACACACCTTATCAGCTGGTCTAAATTACCTAATTACAGACATTTTGCAATGCCAAATTTAAATATCATGGAAGAGTTATGTCCTTATACAGTTTCAAAAAATATAGAATGGAAAATAAATGAATAAAATATAGAACAATAAATACATAAGAAGATCATGGAAAATCAATATTCTTAAACTAATATACAGACTAGCCTCACAAGTAATAAATAAAAATACCCGTTTTGCTATAAAAATGAAAATTTCAGGGTTTTGTTTTCCCTACAGAGATCAAGGTGATAGCTTCATCATAAATTTCCTTCATTTTTGACAGGATGGGTCCATTGTCACAACTCTCTTCCCCGATGAACTGATCAGATCTTGATTTCTCACAGCTCTCTAAAGCAGCACTCCTCACGTCCTTGTTAAGGACTCTTGATGCACAATCTGAAACAACCTGAAGAAAAGAGTGGGGAGGGGCAGGAAGAGGTTTCAACATTAGTGACAAGTGACGCAAAGTGTGGCAGAGGAGAGGTCACTTCAGAGAAATGATAGCACAGTTTTAATGGAGGAAACAGTAGAAGTATTAGTGGTGATGGTGGTAGTGGTAGTAGTAGCAGTAGTAGTAGTAGCAGCAGTAGTAGTAGTAGTAGTAGTAGTAGTAGCAGCAGCAGCAGCAGTAGTAGTAGTAGTAGTGATAATAGTGGTAGAAGAATTAGTAGTGATAGTAGCATTAGTAGTAGTAGAATGATAGTTGTTGTAAAAGTAGGATTGTTTTCATCATTATCAATCCTTCCTTTTTGCACTTGTTTCTTGACGGGTTTAGCCACTACTGACACTACTTAGGTCATATGACTGCTCATTTATGGTCAGAAGTGTCTGGCATGATTTCTACAATCCTTGGAACACATCAAATTGAAAAATCTAAAGTGAAGTGTAAACACTAATTTCCTAACCATATAGTTTGGGAAGTCAGCAATTGCCCGCAATTTCAAGAAAAAGACAAGCGTGAGCGAGATGGACTTGTACAGAATGTTAAATCTAGGAGAATTTGGAAAGAGGAAGAAGTGGAATCACTAGAATTATTCATATTTCCAATTCTTAAATCTTTTATGAATTTTAAAAATTCTACGATGGCTTGGAATCCCTTATAAAGGGCTAGGAGCAAAACTAGTGGATATTGCACTGTTTAAAAGCTGACATTGTTAGTGCTTTTGTTATCATGCCAAGTGGTTACCTGATATGCAAATGTCACATCCTCTTCGGTGACAGAATCCGGCACGAGGGCAAATCGCAAGAAGTAGATTTCTTTATTCCCTGTTTTAGCCGAGCCTCCGATCAGATAGATCCTTTTGTCTTTTTTAATCTCCTTCAGGAGATCTTCTGTCAACTTGTCTTTTCCCTGTAAAATCATGACGTCAAAGATATAATTTTCAAATTTGTTAAAAAAATCAATGACCAGCTATTAGGTTGAATTTTAATTTGTCGGCATGTGCCTGCCTGCAATTAACTGACAGGCTTTATTGGCGCAAGTGGTTGAGCAAGTGGTTGTAACTGGTAAGTTGTGTGTTTGATTCCACCCTGTGAGATGCCTGTCATAAAAAAATGTTTTGAGCAGATGCCCACTTGGTGTTTGGCATTGGGGGAACAGTGCTAAAACTGGTTGGCCCAGTGTCAGTGCAAAATGACTGGGTGAGATAATCTATTGAGTTCTCCGCTCATCTCTATGTGGCAGCACATTAGCATGTCCAGAGCGCTCCGCCAACGATCTGACCTATACAATGTTGAAACAGGCATTAAACCAAAACGTTATATGGAATTAACTGTACAACCTATTAGCACGGCAAAATGTAATCATTCGACATTCAACCAATAAATGTGATTAGGGATTTAGGGAATGTTCATGTCAAAAAAATTAGACATTTCTAGTTTTTAATTCAATATCCCAACCCTTCCCTCAGTTTATTGAAATCATCAGCAAAGCATAAAAAGGAAAATGGTGTGATATTATACAATGTATGATTTGTTACTTTTATCAACAAACCGAGCATTATTAATCCCTTTGCATGTTGCCAATCCTATGAAAATTTGATACTTTCACATCATTTAAACACTGAAATTGGTGTCACCTCGAACTGAAATTTGATGACTTAATCATTGGCTTGAACTCCCTCCCCCTCCTCCTTCCCCCC
>JAUEKY010138455.1:0-10090 GCA_031833965.1 Scyllaea pelagica
TTATTATTATTATTATTATTATAATTATTATTATTATTATTATTATTATTATTATTATTATTATTATTATTATCATTATCAAAATAATTATTATTATTATATTATATTATTATTATTATTATTATTATTATTATTATTATCATTATTGTTATTGTTATTGTTATTATTCTTATTCTTCTCATCCCCTCTTCTTCTTCCTCATCCTTCTCTTTTTTCTTCTTCTTCTTCCTCCTTTTCTTCTTTTTCTACAACCACAAAAGCAGTAGTTAATGCTGGGACTGCTATGACTATGACCTCTAACATAATACTGCCCTCATAATCAATGCCATATTGCTACTACTACATATGGATTACTTTAAGTATATAGAAGTAGAATGAGAAGGGACATTGGTTTTTGTTAAGCTAAGGTCTTAAAATGGTATATATGTCCCCCATATGTTGTTATTGATATTTGAATGACCAAAGAGAGCACTCACAAATGGCATCTTTTTTCTCTTACACATTTTCATTGGCTTTCTCCTTTGGGGAGTTTGTTATTGAAGGAGAAGTATTTCTTTAAGTAATAGCATTTCTTTATGCTGAATGCATACATTGTAGAAAGTGAGGACATTATGTAATGGTTGCTTTGCCTATCCCATTTGCGAAAAGGACTAGTGCCCTTGGCCGAAGGCTTACACTGATTTATCCCCAAAATACTGACTTTTTAGGCCCAGCATACTGGTTGTGTATTCAGACAGTGTGGCAAGTGTTCGTTAAGGACTATTTCTTAGCCTTGTTATTGCCTGGACTCCCTGCAACTGTGTAAAGGGGGCATCACCGCGTCACTTGTCACGGAAATCGACACTCTCCGTAGAATTCCTCCTTTTTCAAAATTTGGTTGTGGCACCTATGAAGTTTGCATATATGTTGGCTCAAAGAACTGTTTGCTTTTTTTCTTTATGTGGATGGTTGTGAATATTGACTTGTTTTAAGTTTTAACATGTTCAGGTTAAGACACACTTTGAGCGCAGCTACTCTCTTGTACAGTACACTCTAGGGCTTGTTGACAGCTGATCTTTGCTATGAAATATGAATGGATTTATGCTAACTGCTTTTATTACAAGCATTGATCACGACAGACTTATGTACTGTTTTGTTAACCTGGGAAAAAACCCGACAACATTTACTTAGCAAAAGAGTGAGTAAACTTGAGCTATGAACAAAAATAGGAGGAATTTGTCATGAGGAGAAAGAAAGAAGGGAACAATATGGGAAATGTAAAAGTAAAAAGTCAGAGCAAACTAATAGGACAATAGATGGAATAATTACAATTGTATTGACCCTTGTTATGCAGGGATAAATTAAGATTAAACAATTCTTTTGTTATGTTTTATTAATTGATGGAAAATAAAAAATGTAAGTTGATTCGTAATGCCTCTGTGTACCTCTGACCACACTATTTCATGTCTTTCTCCGACAGAGAATGGAAAGCCTGAAGATGACACTCCAGAAAGGTGTTGGCCGTGGCCGAGGCAGGAGGCGCTACGAGATTGACCCAGACCAAGGTGAGTGGGCAGGCAGGGGGCGGGTTGGGGGCACAGCATGCCAGGCTCAGCCATGGCTGAGTATCTATGATATGATACGGCTCATAGCAACCACTCCTACTCAACCCACAATATGCTTGGTGATGGGTGACAAATCTCTAATAACTAATATATGGATGGGTTGCCCAAAGAGCTGCTTGAACTTCATGGAACTTATAATCTTGCATAAATCAGAGAAAGTTTGAAATAATATGCAAATGTTTTGTTCATGTGTTGCAATATATATCTTTGGTATTTCATAGGAATTGAAGAAGTTGACTTGATTTACACTGAAGCTGACCAAGAGCCAGTAGTAATCAATGTATGGCATTTAAATTGTCTTTTGATTTAATCAGCCTTTTCCCCCCTCTTCAAGGTCTTGTTAAAACAAACATAAAACGCACCAAACAGAGGGAAAGAAAAAAATGTTAAGATAATTTCAAAAGATTTGACCTATGAAAGTATACTTGTATTACATCTACTGCCTTACACACACAAAACAGAGGGAAAGGAAAAATGTTACATTAATTTTCAAAAGATTTCCCTAATGAAAGTATACTACTATTACATGTACTGCCTTCCCTGTGGTCTCCAGCCAATCGCATCCAGCAGTTGCTGAACCAGAGCGCTGCAGGGACATTGTCCAGTGACAACGAGAGTCAGCCCGACCAGCTGCCCCCCAGCTCCTCTGCTGCCATGACGGCTACCCCACCCCAGGTGTCACAGCGCCATCTACCAGCCTCTCCACTGGCCAAGTCCACACCCTCGTCCATAGCTCATTCCTTGGCATCCCGCCATGTAAGCCCTGCCTTTCTCCCATTCTCATCTTCTCATCCCCCTTTTTTTTTAAAAGTTCATCGGCCTTAATTGGCAGGAATGTCTCATTTCTGTCTTTTTGTAACAGTATGACTTCTGTCGTATGTGATATTTCGTTATATATAAAAAAAAGAATAACCAAAGTCTGCATGATTATTAAAGTTGACCTATAGGATGTAAGAAGCCATTTATCAGTACATGTTGGTGCTTTAAAAATGATATCTCTGTTTTTAGAGCTTTTACTTTTACTTTTTATTTCTTTAAATCTTGGAGTCTGATAGAGATTGCACAAAAATTTTCAGTCTTTTAAAAATCTTTGCCAGAGGGCGCGCCATGAAATATAGATCCTTGACTGGTTTTGAAATTTGGAACATTATCATGCTGTCAGCAATTTTTGTTAGCCGATTTACACACAATATGTACAAGCTACGGTTGGAACATGTGTTTATCCACTGTCTGCCTGACTGATCCTTGCCACAGATGATGCCAAGCCCTCTGCTGAATGGAACGGCTTCAGCCTCTGACCTGGAGCAGCAGATACAGCGGAGGATGATGGTAGGTCCAGTCTCACCTAAACCCTTGGGTCAGATCAGTTACATGATTAAAAAGGGTTGGATGGGTTGTTTTTTTTTTTATGCACATGTGTGTATGCATTTGAGTATCCCAGTCTTTATAAGGAATTTTCTTCTCATTAGGGTTTCTCATTTGATCTTTTCTACCTTTGAACCCTGGAGACACACATCTTTTTTATTTGAAATTATCAACCTGTGTGTTCCAATACTTTTGATCTCACACACATAATGTGATAACGATGGATTTAACTGGTGGTGAATACCAGGTGATTAGGAAAATTTGAAATAAACCTTCCACTAATTTGACTTTCCTTCTTATTAAACAAGTTTTTTTTTTATCTTTTGAGTTCAATATTTTGTATTAGGAATGCATTTCTTCCTACTTTACTTATTTTGTGTGTTTGTGTGTGTTTACCAGATGGAGCAAGGCTTATTCATCCCGGAGCGAAAGAAGCGGGGGCGTAAGAGGCGCTCTGAGAAAATGGCGGAGATGGCAATGGTGGAGGCCATGGCCAAACAGGAGCAGGCTCGAGTCCTGGCTCTCCTGGATGCCGGTAAGGTCCCCCCACCCCCACCCCCCACCCCCACCCCACCCCCTTTCCAGCCTCTATCCCCACCCTGTGGCTCAGGGAGCAGCTCATAGGAAACAGTCCAATTGTAGGGAGTGCATTTTAAAAACAAGAAAAAAAAAATGAGTTAAACATGCTTTACAGCTTCTCATCTCTCATATTGTTTTGCGTCGTTGTGGAGTAGTGGCAGACTTTTGGGCTTGTGGTCTTTAGGTTGTAGGTTCAGTACCCAAATAGATGTGTTTCAATGTTGAGTCCTTGGAAAAGGCTCTTTACTCACAATATGCCCCACTCCACTCAGGTGTACATGAGTACCTGGCTGTTTAGAATGTGACATCTGACGAGGGGAAAAATGTGTCAGGTTCTAGCACCACTGCATGTCTGGTCCCATTTGTTTCATGTGTTCCTGTTGGCTGGGGATCCCTTGTAAAGTTTATATTAACTTGTTAAGTGGATATTGTGCAATATAAATGCTGTCCAAATGCTCTCCATCGATAGAAAAATGGCCGAACACTTCCATGTCCAAAACCCACTGAGTTGAGATGAGTTCTTTTAAGCACAAAGCTTTTTTAATTTCTAAAATCTCAGTGCAAGAGATGCTGACACCCTCAACCTGCCAAAAGAAAATTTACATTAAAAAGTTAGAACTTGAAAGGTCTTCTTTCTATTGGATTGTCTGTTGATTTTTAATTTGTGTGTGCCAAGTACTGATATAGGTGGCCTTACAAGACTGTGATGTTAGAGCTATGTAGTAGGTGTTGTTGAAGGGGATTTCTAATGCCACTCCCATCCATTGTTTATCTCTCCAGACGTGCGTATCCCTGTGATCAACCTGGAGGACGGGAGCATCCTGACAGGGGAGAAGGCGCCGCGAAAGTGCAACCTGGAGACGTGGCTGCTCAAGCACCCGTCCTACATGGTGGACAACAGTATCTGCCTGTTGGACCCTTTCCTGGGAAACCCCGCTGCTGCAAAAGCCGCCATGGCTGCCCACACGCCCAAGGTCAGCAACGATGGAGCCACCGGCCAGACCAGCTCGGGTCAAGGCCACAGGCAGACGACCTCTAGCCCGTCGCCGCACCCCTTCACCCCATTACGTCGCACCGAAGAGGAGGAGCCCAACCCACACTTTGTGCTCAACACGCCTGAGATCAGACCGGTAATATATCGTGTAGTAGTGTGTGTATGTGTGTGTACACATTGTCATATATTTTGTCTCGTGACTCTTGGGTGTTGTAGTCAAGGGGTCATCGATTTTTTTTTCCTCAAAATGTCTCCTGGGTAATTTGGCGGGAGGGGGGGGGGCAGTATTTTATTCTACGCAAATTAGATTGGTTTTCTTTTTCTTTTTAGAAGGAAATGGTGCTGTGGGAGGTATAGCCCGCCTGAAAGGTTTCTCGTGGGAAGTTGGTATTGAAAAATAGAGGGAAGGTAGAAATACTGGGACTAGATAAAAAGATGAGTGAATGGTGCTGTGCGAGGTGTAGCCAATCGTCTTTACTTTATGCATGTCCATTACCGGGGGCAGGGGGCAGGGGGGAGGGGGTGGGGTGGGCGGTAGGCGGCCAGGCAGGAATGATGATCTGACTGGTCTGCTTTGAGATTGGAACCAGCTGCGTAACACCTCTAATTGATAACACAACTGCATGACGACTCTAAACACTGTGTGCTTCTAGCCCTTGCATCTGGTGTCAGACTAATTGCAAAGGAAGGCTTCTTCTCTTTCAAATGGGAAATCCAAGGGCCCTTTTTAAAAAAAAAAAAAAGAAATCTATTGTTTGTTTTTTTGCCCTGGAAGGGGGGTGGGATGTAAATGAGTGTGGAGTAAGTTGAATAGAACTTCAATTAAGAGTCTCAACTTAACAGTCACATTTTTTAATAAAAATTTTCAAGAGGAGTAAGAAAGACAACATATGCCATATTTTCGATTAAAAATAGAAGAATGATTAAGATTGAATGGAAGCTAATGATGTTGGGGGAATATATTTTCTGATTCATTTCTTATAACGATGGATGTCTCTATTGAAAAAATGTTGCTGTTTAAGAATAGGAAGATATGTACAATAAAGACTCAGAACTCTTGAACTAACGTAAAGTTTAAAATGGCACTTAGAGATTGTAAGCCATGCATCCTGATAGGAGATTTTAGTTTGATTGTGTAGTGATAAGAAGTGTTACGGCTCTGTCACCTCATTTTAATGCCTCTTAGGGTGTAATCAGATCAGTGAAACACAAAGCAAAATGAAGCAGACAACCCAGAACTACTTTGGCTTGGTGGAAGGACCAGCACCTTAGTTTTTGCATTCTTATATATTTACAGACACATGCTCATACGCACACACACAATCAGACACAACCACACACACACACACACACACACACACACACACACAACTGCTTTGTATGCTTCTGCTCATCAGCTTTCCACATGGCCCCAGCAATCCACTACTGCTGTGGTTCATATCTGCTTTTTGCTCCATCTTGATTTTTTTACTTTCATTTGTTCAATCCCCATTTATCTTATCAAGCACCTGGTATTCTGCTTAGGGGGTGGAAGGTTTATGGTTAGTTAAACTCTTTTCACTCTAGAAATAATTCTATACACCTTGTATATCTACTGTATATATATATGATGCCCAATCCTACATGGCCTTCTGTTCTACCAGCTCTTCCCCCTTTCAACTTGATAAGCAATCTCTGTATGTTCCTACAGCTGCTTCCTCTGTATTGAAACTGTCCATTGATGTAAAAGCTGATCTTGTGCATGGCCATTGGATGGTGTCTTTTTGATGTCTGTGTCATTCTCACACCATTTTACATTGTACCTGTCTTGGCTTTGTGTTTTGTGTGCCTTTGTGATTTTAGTCCAATTGTTTTACACACAGATGACATGGTTTACTTCCATTTTTAACAATTCTGCCATCCTTTGCTGCTTTGTTGAGCCAGTGGTTTGTTTTTATTGGGAGGTGCAGCCTGTAGGCGATGGGAGGGATGTTGACTGCCAGGATTACTATGACAATGGCATCTTAGCGTTTACCTTTGGTGTGCAGAGTTGATGCCACAAGTATCCGGGAGTAGTGACTCAACCCGCTGGCAGCCTCATGGGGGGTAGTAGCCAAAGACTAGGGTAGGACATGTATCAAAAGCGTAAGGGCAGTTTGGCAGTATTAGATTCATAGAAAGAACCCTAAACAAAGGGAGGAAAAGTGTGTGTAATGAATTCAGTATCCTTGTCCAAGAGTTGTCTACCTAAGGGAGGGCTGGGCCTTCACAACTAGAGACAAGAGGGTAGGCTGCAAGCAGCACAGACATGACAGTGTTAGGTTAGAGACTACATCAGAAAAGTAAGGATGAGCAGACAAGAAGAGGGAATACAAATAAATGGATTGCACTGGTTCACTCAGGAGTGTAGAATGTTTTTGTTTTTGTTTTGTCATCAGATTCCCTTTTGTACCTCCCAGTGGGCAGTGTAGGGACATATTGTTTGGCACCAGAATACGTCCTAAAGTACAAACCCTATCTGATATCAAACAAAAGTCAGGAAAACTCTGAACCAAGAGATTGAGACAAATAGATTGCTAGCCCACTGTGCCTACTCTTGAATGACTCCAAGAAAATACACATCAAGGTGTACATGTAAGGAGGTCAAACAAATTTTGATGTAGCCTGAGATTGGACTTGCAGCCTTATCTACAAAGATACGCTGCTTAGCCACTAGGGAGAGTGTAGAATGTTTAAATGGAAATAGAATCTGTATCCAATCTTTCAATGTCTAGAAGAGAGTTGGCTCCCACAAGGCACAGCCAAGAAAAGCATGGAATAGGTTTTTTCAGAATGTGTGGAGAAAAGTGGAAGTAACTTGATTGAGGCAAAGAAAGGCTGGTGTCGTTGGTGCCGATGTAATGGCTGTGGTGGATAAGTCAGGCCAGCTGGAGCTAGTCAGAGAAATTAACCTTGAGGCATGGGGACAAGAGCTGTTGATGATAATGATGATGGTTCTTATAGAGGATGGGCAATATTGCGTTGGTTAGAATTGACAAAAGCCTACCAGAGAAGGAAGTGACACTGGAGTGTTCTAGCTGATACAACTGCAGCTTGCAGTCATCTGTATGTGAATGGGACAATGTGGCCTGTCCGCCCCTGCAGGCAGAGTGACAGGCAGTCCTGTCCGTGCAGGCTCCCACTGGCTCTTCCCATCCATTGCCTTGTGTCTTGTTGGTGTGCTTTGGTCTCAACTGGAATCTTTACCAATTTTATTTTCTATCCGTTTATTCTTTCTATTTGAAAACCTCTACTTTCTCATTCTTGACCCTTTACCACTGGTTGTCCCTTCCTTTATTCTTGAAGAATCTAAAAGTAAACGGTAAACACACAGGCCCCTTTGATTGTTTGGCTTATTAGTTATGCTTGTGTTGTAACTCCACTCACACACGCACACACACACTCACATACACACACACAAACACACACACACAAACCATGTATCATCATATCATCCTCATCCTTCTCTCATTCCATCCTCCTCTCCCCCCTCCCCATCACTCACCACCACCCTCAAACCCTTACAACAGGAAACGTTTGCCCGTAAGCGGGGCAGGAAACCCCAGCTCGATCCGCGCACGCTGAGCCTCGATCAGCTGACGGGAGATGAGAACGTAGCCGTGGTGGAACGAAGCTCAGGGAAAAAGGTGAGAGGTTACAGATGCTCAGTTCTTTGTTTCAGTCCAGGGTGCTAGCAGTAGCTTATTTCTAGGAGCGGCAGTGGTGGTGCTGGTCACAGCTGGCCACAAAGGCAACGGGTCGGCCTGCCATGGCATGGGGAGGAGGAGTACCAGTGGTGCCGGTGTGGTTGTACCACCAGCCTCCTACGGGTGGATGGGATGGATGGCCTGGACCAAAAACCCCCTAGACCAGATCTCTTCACACAATAGTACACACCGCCACTGGCCTCCTTGCCTTGTCCAATGGAGCAGCCACAGGGCAACTACTGTAGTCCCACCCATCATTGGAGAGGTCGTTGTGCCAAGGTGTAGCTTAGGATAGCCCAGATGAACTGATGCCTTGCTCTGAGGACGCCCCCATCTCTTCTTGTTTTCCCCCCCACCACCATCTCATTCCCCCCTCTCCCCCCCTCACCCCCCCATCTCAGCCCACATTGCTTTGTTCTCTGTGACAGCGGTGTGTTGTTGTCCTGGCATGATGTGCTGGTTACCATTCATGTCCACTTGTTGTCCTTATTACTTTTGACCACTTGATTTGTCATCCTGCAGATTGTAATTATTTATATGTCTTTTTTTTTCAATTACTGTTTGGTTTTTCCACTGATTTTATTTACTTTGTTTTGATTTTACATAATTTTGAGTATGTGTCTGAGCAGTTTTTGATTGGATTCTGCATGCCGCTCTTAATGATGGCTTATCCTAAAACTATTGACCAAACATTAACTGGTGTCAACTTGTTGCGTTCGCTGTTCTATTTGATGATTGGATTGTTTGATCTAGCATATTGTCTGTTAACCCATTTGCATTATAGCATTTCTCATGGCACTGTACAACGCTGCTTACCTCTCAACTCCAATGGACAGCCGCTATTTTCTTTTCTCTTCATCTTTCTTTTCCAATTCCAAGGAACCTTTCCGACAGGGAGTAGGGCCAAAGGTGGAGGGATGATTTGTTTCCATGACCGCTACTTGCTTTTTATCACATACATAACCTCTTCATGCACTCATGAACAAAGCTCTGGTTTCCCCCTTCTTGTAGAGGAATGCAACCATTGTGAGACCGAGATTTTACATGTTTAAGTGGATTACTTAGAATTCATTGCAAAATGTAGAGGAGGAACCTTACAATTTATTTCTTCAGTGTTAAAAAATCAGAATACCCATTTAATTTACCAATGATACTCTTGCTATTAACAAACTTTGAATTCATTGCAAAAAATTGAAGGGGAACCTGACAATGTATCTCTTCAGTGCAAAAGATCAGTATGCCTATTTACTCTACCAATGATAAATCTGTTAGTAACAAACATGTCAACTGTCACCTCAGCAAAACGATGATAGATGGATTGTATTCACTAAGAACTTAAGAGTCCTGTTTCAGTAGGAAATTGTTTCATCAAAATGTTGCCAATGATATGATTACAATGTTAGTTTAGCTTTTAAGATAGGAATGTTTGCAGTAACCCAAGGCTAAGGACAACGTCTTGAACACAGCTCCAGTAAAACAGCTAATTATTGTCTTTTAAAAAGTTTATTTTTTTCAAATGTTGTTATTATTGTTATGAGGTAACTTTTGGATGAAGTAGACCCATTATTGATAGTCTTTATCTCAAGTTGTCAGTTTGCCTGCAGTACCTGTGGGTTTTTTTTTGGCAGGGGGTTGTTTTGTTGTTGTTGCTGTAAAGTATTCTAAAGCGTTTATAAAAAAATTAAAAATAGGACCAAGTAATGATGACAGCAAGGAACTGGATTGGACAGCGTAGCACTGGATTTATTTCATGTTTTGTTTTGTTTATCAGGTTCCCTGTAGTACCGACCAAAGCCAGTGTAGGGACCCGACATAATGTTTGA
>JAUEKY010138565.1:0-10089 GCA_031833965.1 Scyllaea pelagica
ACAGTGGGCTGATCACCTGCTTGGCTTAATGGCATGATCCAGAGAAATTCCGTCTCTATCAGAGTCGGCCCTACACTATAATGGTAAAAGGGTACTCGATAATGAAATGAAATGAAATGATAGAGGAAGCACTATATATAAAGAATATATCAGTGAAACCTTTTTACGTGTTTGAATATAAATGAAAAGCGATACTTTATGTCTTTTATGTAATATGTATGTATGTGTATATAGTTATCTGTTGATATTGTGTGTGTGTGTGCATGTATGTATGTATGTATGTATGCATGTATGTATGTTTGTATCTCTGTATGTATAGATCTATTTATGTATAGACATGTATGAATGCATGTAGGCATGCATGTATACATGTGTGTGTGTGTGTGTGTGTGAGAGAGAGAGAGAGAGAGTGTGTGTGTGCGTGTGTGACTATAATATGGTTATGTATGTGAAAGATGTATGAATTGATGTAGGGGATGTATATTATTTGTAGTCGCCAATGTTGTTGATACAAGGGCGACACGTTTTGATCTTTGGTAAACTATTTCGAGAAAGTTGATTATCATCCTCGTCATCCCCATCCAAATCATCATGAACACCACCATCACAACACCACAACATTATCACCACCACCACCACCGCCATCGCCATCATCATCATCATTATCATCATCACTGTAATCCCCATCGACGAGTTGTCCCCCGCCACCTTATTATCGTCATCACCACTATCATCATCAAAACACCCCACTATAAAGAATGAATATTGGACACGCAACTTCTCCATCATTTCCTAAGGAAATCCCATTTCTCTCCTCGTGAAAAATATCAGCCTCCTTGTAACCTGAAATGATCTCATTTTCTACATACAAATGCAGTTAAGCTCAGCCACTCCCGTCTTATCTTTTACCACTCGCATCCCTTATCCTATGTTTTCTTAGTAGTAGTAGTAGTAGTAGTAGTAGTAGTAGTAGTAGTAGTAGTAGTAGTAGTAGTAGTAGTAGTAGTAGTAGTAGTGGTGGTAGTGGTAGTGGTAGTAGATGTATTAGTAGTAGTAGAATGAATAATTGTGGTACAAGGAGGACAATACTTTATCAAGAAGGAAGAAGTAGTGTGGAAATGTTGAGAGTGCAAGAAATAAAAAGAAAGGAAAGCGGTGTATCATGGTGAAATGGAAGGGGGAGCGAGGAGCAATTCAATGCTGTAGTAAGGGGTAGAGAAAGAAAATAGGGAAGGTAATTTAAAAAAGAGGCAGGAACGTTAATCATATGTTAAAAATATTTTAAAATGGATTAATGCTCTGAATTCATCTGGTCTTGTGTTGGCTGAACCTCCTTACTCGTGTCCTATAATATGTCTTTGATCCTTTGAGGATCATTGATGCTAATGGCTTTTAATGTCGTTCTCTTCCTCTCTCTATTACTCTTCTCGCACTAAATTAATCTTTTGCCCCCAATCTAGGAGGTTCCTGTAAAGCAGTCTATCGATTTCAGGAGTTAGATTAGGTCAAGGAGGCATTGTGCTCGTGTCCTGTGTTTGTATATTTGTGTGTTGTCATTTGGATGTGTGCCAGTGTTTGTGTACGTGTATTGTCCGTGTATTGTCCGTGTATGTGTGTTTGTATCTGTTTTGAATGCATGTGTGTAAATAAAGGCGTAACTAAGAGCACTTTTTTCATGAATGAAAGTGGGGCTTGGTGAGTGAAATTAATAGTGTAGAGATATCATATGTGTGAATAGATGATTAAATCTTTATGAAAACAGATTGATGAATACATAGATAGAAGATTTATAAAGATATGCAAAAAGATTTCTACTCAGGGTATGTTTTTGTAAATCTAATTCTAAACGCAACAAAGAGGATGAATGGATGTAAATTCTCATCAGCAAGGTCGGTTTTCTGGCTGGAGTGTGAAAACAGTGTCCCTTAGTTCTATTAATGATGAAACATTGACAGAATAGCGGGTTTAAATTACGAGAGTGGAATCCTTGACATTTTAAATCTCTGTCAACGTTTTGCCTGCTACAATCAACCTAAGAGCGCAGATGGTGGATCGGTGAAAGGGTCTCCTCTAAGGTCCTTTCGGGTTCTTAACTGCTAACAGTTTTATTAGGGAGCGCTTCGCATAAAAAAGCTCTCAGTTCAATTGAAACAATTATATAGCGGTTAGTATTAGATTATATTATTGGCTATGATTTTTCATTACATAAAATCATAATGATTATGAGAGAGAGATTGTTTTCATGAGCACTGATTCTTTGGACTCTTGAGCTCCTCTGTCTAAAGTGGTAGGTGTAGAGATACAGTGGGATTTGAGTTGATGTTAAGGTCTTTCGATGGGATTGCCATGCTAAAAGATGGTTGGCCTCCATAGATGGACGCGATGCTCTTCTCCTGCAAAGAATCAATTAAAAAAATAAGAAGGAATATGATATTCCTTTTTGATAGAACATTCTAATATGAATCCTTAAAAAAACAATCCTATAAAAATTGCAATAAAGAAAATCCGTCTGTGGTAATATTACTTTGTCGTTATTCACTGTGGTTGTCAGAATCAGCCGTAAAGGAGGAACAAATTCTGGGCTTCGTCCAGGGTCCACCACATGCATGTTATGTTGTCATGGCCGTCACATCGTGTCTCGAGACTATAATGAAATACAGTCCCACTGGCCGCGGTGTGCCACTGATAAGGGTGGGATAAGCATTGATGTGTTACACTACCGGTTGTCCTCCTCCCAAAACGGTTTTGTTAATTTCAGGCATTTCACAGCAACAATTCATCGTCAACTCAGGCTCACCTTCCACGATTGACACTATAAATCTCTGTTCATGTTTTAGATAACCTAATATTATATGCACTAGCTGATAACCCCGCGAACTTGCGGATGAGAAAGCACAGTTTTTTGGGGGGGTTTTCATGTTTGCGCACAAAATAAGACGGTGTCTTGAAAAACATCTATTAAACGCCTTGCTTCGGAAAGGAAGTGATTCGCATTAGCCATTTCGACGTCTTTAGACGTACATTTGTGCATTTTTGCTTTTAATTTAAAGAATCGGCCTTTTTTCGTAAAAGTAATGTTCCCACTCAAATCTTCACGAAAAATTACACCTGTATGCCCATTTTCGTTGTAGGTGGTGTAGAAATGCTCGGTTAGCATGGCTTCATTTTTTGCCACCGTCAATTAATAATAGAAGACTAACTGATAACTCCGCGGACTAATGGATGAGAAAGCACAAATTTTTTAATTTTTTTTTTCATGTTTGCGCACAAAATAAGACGGAGTCTTGAAAAACATCTATTGAACGCTTTGCTTCGGAAAGGAAGTGGTTCGCATTAGCCATTTCGACGTCTTTAGAAATACATTTATGCATTTTAGCTTTTAATTTGAAGAATTGGCCTTTTTCGTGAAAAAATAATGTTCCCACTCCAATCTTCATGAAAAAATACACCTGTATGCCAATTTTCATTGTTCTAGGTGGTGTAGAAATGCTCGGTTATCGTGGCTTCATTTTTGTCCACCGTCAATTAATAATAGATAATTTCCAGCTTTACAACTACAGAATGTTATTCATGACTTATCAATTACCACAAAATTAAATATTCATAATTCAAATACTCACTAAATTGGAAAGAGGCTTTATTGGAAAGGGAGTACACAAGGTGATTGAATACTTTCTTGAGAATTTCTTGGAACTATGCAAAATTTTAAAACTGCACTGCATCCTCATAACAATCAATATAAGGATATTTTACATTATTCCCAATGCCAGAGATTCCTGAATAATGATGAGAACAAAAAAGGGAAATCACCAAAAGGAAAAAAAAAAAAATAAGAGGGCAACAGACGATAAAAAGGATAAAATACCTGGAGGAAGGGGCGTGAACAGACCACCCAAAGTCAGCTATCTTTAAATTTCCCACCAGATCCAACAAGAGGTTCTCTGGTTTGATGTCACGGTGAATTACCTTCCTTGCATGACAGTAGATCAAGGCATCGCTGAGTTGTGCTATATACTGGAAATGATAACATGAAAAATTCAGACTAGGAAGCTGTGCAAATAAACTATGCCATATAGATATTACTACATGATGCCTTCAATTTGATGTAAAAAAAAAAAAAAGAGAGAAAGTTTACAATACTTATCTGCAGCCACAGATTGAATTCAAGTAAAATGTAGTTGATGGAACAAAATGAAAAAGAAAAGAAAAGAGTAACAAAAAGGAAAACACTAGGTAAACCACAAAAACTCACATTCAAAATCACAAGTTACATCAAAGAATGTAATATAAAATTTCTGAGTGAAAATCTCAAAGATAATTATTTCTATAAAAAAAAAACACACTGCCAACAAGGGAGACTTGTACCTAAGTTTACCTTATCTTATCTTTAATGTCCACGTTTTGAGTAGACCAAACAAGGTCATTTACCCAAAGACTATTATACAACAAACTGAATCTGTGGCCAAATATTTAACCCAAGACCCATCAACCGCCAGGCTATCACAATACCGCTAAGCCATTGCTGTCACTAAATTTATTTCTAGCTTCAATCCTTCTTACCTTGGATGAACGGATATCATTGAATCTTTTGTTTTTCTGTAGCTCTTTATATAGCTCCCCTTTGGCAGCAAATTCCAGAATGAGGTATATCCTTGAGGAGTCATGGAAGTAGCCGTACATCTTGAGGATGTTTGGATGGCTGAGGAGAGATCAACCACAAGTAAAGTGCATGTTTTGGTACATTGATTCATGGTGATTCAAAAACATTGTCAGGAGCGGTGCTAAACTTAATAAAAAGTCTTGTAAAATTGAAAAATAGAGGAATAAGCCACTTTGACTAGAGTATGAAAAGAAGAATCATTTACCACTTTATGAACATCATATGCAGTCAAATGAACCTTTATATCCACTTTTCTCCTCCCAACAACAACTCATCTGACAACTTTTGCAAACATGCAAGCAAATACTAAGCAACAACACATAGGGGGAATGGCTGAATAGATGGGCTCAAAGCACCAGAGGGAGACCAATGTTTCAACACATAACAAAACCGAATAACAACAATGAAATCAACATCCTAGACACAAGAAATCAGGCCCTTATTTTCAAACTTAGAACCCAGCATGCACCAGTCAACAAACATCTCAACAGAATAAACTCCATAAACACATCTGTTTGCAGACCCTGCAAAAGCACAGTGGAATAAGAACAGCAACTGGTGCTTCATTGCCCGAACCTACAACTACAAAAATATAGGCGTCAACTTCTACCGGCGAAACCAACAATACACAACACTCTCCACTCAGGAGAGGCCCAACTAAACAAGACCTACTGCTTCATGAGAATGGCATTGCTCTGTTAAGAACTCACAGCAAAAAGGGATTGACGACAAGATTGCACCTCCGTAATGAATGGTAACAGGACGGTGTCACCAATTGCCGCTGTGAAAAAGTTGCACAGGGCAATCGGATTGTCAAGGCGCATGGTATCCATGACAATAGCAAGAACAATAACAATAGTAGTACAATAGAAAACGGGGAGAGACGGGGAGAGACGGGTAAGTATACAGAAAAATCAATAATTAGCGGTGTCGCTGACAAGACGCCGGCTTTGTGGGGTGAAACAATGATCACAGACAGTCAGTAAGTGACAGACAAAGATCCCTCACTTTTGTCCAGCGATTACAGTCAAGCGCGGGCCGCGAAACGGTGTGGCGTGGCATCCCCGTAACCATCAGTTATTTTTAGACTTTACCCCAGCAACGGAGTATTTGATTGGTCAAAATAAGAGAGAAAATAATTTATAAAGGTCGAGGCTGAAGTGTAAATTTACGTCTGCCACACTAGCCGGGTGGGCAGCAGCTTGGCTTAATTACACGGTGAGCGCTTCCGGATGTGTAATCAGCCAACGCGTAAATTTACGCGTACTGCGGGTTGGGGTTAAAGCCAAATCTTCGACCTTCCCCTACCCTTTTGCTGTTTTTTTTTTCACAGACTTTTACAGTTTGTACAAAAGGTCATAGATTGAAAAATGGTCTTTTATGTAAATAGTTAAAATTCCCATCCATTATTATCAGTTTGCACATGTTTTAATTTAATTCCAGTAACCAGCAGGTTCATCTTTAAAAACAATGTAAGATTACAAAACTGACATGCCACAAACATTTACTCATGGTAGGTGGAGACTTTCCAGAAATGAATGTAGAGTCATGAGATACATACCTGAGTCTTGTCTGAATTTCAATTTCGCGTCTCAGTTGATGCTCAACACCTGATTTCTGCAGCTGTGACTTAAACATAAGCTGAGTGCAAAAAAGAAAAAGGAGGGAAAAAAGGGAAGAACCAAGAATTAGCCTTGACTGAAAATTTAACTTTAAAACTCAACACAAAATGACAGGGTTTTTTTGGTTTTGTTATCAGTTCCCCTTTGTACCGCCCAATGGCAGTGGGATTGGACATAATGTTTGACACCGATAGTGTCAAAAAGAGCAAACCCAATCTGACCTCAAACAAAAGTCAGGAAAACTCTGAGCCAAGAGATTAAGACAAGCAGGTGGCTAGCTCACTGTCCCCGCCCTTGAACGACTTAAAGAAAATACATGTTGCGGTGTACATCTAGGGTGGTCAAAAAAATTGTTAATGACCGTAGCCTGAGATTGGACTTGCAGCCTCATCTACAAAATATGCTGTTTAGCCACTAGAGGCAACAATATGACAGCATGAGTAGCAAAATTAAAAGAAAAAAACAGAAAAACACACCCACACTCAGAAAAAGAATAACACTTAAACTTTATAGATTATAAAATTACAAACCCATGCCTGTAACTGAAGAGTAACAAAATGAAAATCAAAGCACACAACATGGCCAGAATACAAACCGAATCTGGGGCTATTCTGCAGGACAGCTTCAATGTCTTATTGATATGGCAATCAAATCAAAAAAATCTATCAAAGGTTAGGAGGCTTTACACATCAACTCAGCATTGTTTAGGAACTTTTATATACAAAAAAGATAATTAATTTAAAGAATGGATATATCACAACATAAATGGGATATGACTTGCAAGCTTTCAAATTCATCAATACATGCAGGCTTAATTCATTGCCTGCAATCAACAACTGCTTCAAAGTTAATGACAATTATTGCCAAAATGTGACAGGCAAATCAAATTAGCCATCAGTTCATTACATTTTCTTGTACACATAAAAACACTTGATTGAAAATTTTGATCTAATCTACAAAGATATATCTATACTCATATTATATTTATTTCAGTCAGGGAAGAATCCACCAAACATATATTATAAATATCACCACCTTTAAATGAACAAAAATGAAAATGACTGATAAAAGACAAACCTTGATAGCAACAATGCACTTGCTTTGCTTTTCCCTAGCCACATAAACATTCCCAAATTTGCCTCTTCCCAGGGGTCGTCCAATTTCAAAGTCATCCAATGCCCAGTGTCTGCACACAAAAATATTCAAGTGGAGGAAAAGTTAGAAGATACAGGTTAGAATGATAGCAAGCAATGAACCCTAGCTGACACATGACTTGATATCAAATCAATAAAATATGTTCGATACAATGAGTGCTAGTGTTTCCAATATATTTTTTTCTTTTAAGCTGACATATTTTGCAATATACTCACATACTTTGCATTGATTTTGACTATTGCTGGAAAAAAAAGAAATTTTTTAAGCTCTTACTTTCAATATCCCCAGTGACATTACAATTAAAAAAACTGTTCTCACCCTATGGTAAGAACAATGTTGAATCACAAAACAAAACTTGAATTCTTTCAAACTAACCTGTGAGCTTACTCATTTGATTAAAATACAATTATCAGTTTTATCAGATATATCTCACGGACAACACAAAAAATTCTTGTTCTAAAAACCTCTAGCTGATACAACCTTGGCACATTTTCGTCGTCCTGGTCATCTTCCACAGATTTTATGTCCTTGCCTGGCATCTTTGCAGATACAAGGGAAGAGGATGAATTGCTGGATTTCAAAACTCGACTTGGTCGTCTTTCCATTTCAAGGGTATACCAAGGAGCTGAAAAACATGAATATTTTCAAACTCCAAAGTGAAGAAGGAATACGATCTTTGTACACAAAATGAAAACCTATCAAATAGGAAGAGAAGACAAAATCAGGGACACAAGAGCAAAAATGAAAACAAGTCAAAAGTAAAATATTATATGGAATTAACTGTCACAAACTAGCTATCCAAAGCCTAAAGAGTGCCCTGGCCCAAAAAAATTTGCTCATGGACAGAAATGCTGATCGTTTCAAGGAAACACTCAAAAGACCTGCGCCGACATCTCCACCAGACATCCCACCTCCCAGTGTACCCCTTCATGTAAACACAAATTCAATATCTAGGGCCGAAATAGCTAAGGCCATCAAGTCACTGAAACAAGGAAAGGCTGCTGGACCAGATGGAATACCCCCTGAAGCACTAAAAGCAGATGTCCAAGCTTCAACAAAAAATGCTACAGCCTCTTTTAAAAAAGATTTGGGAACGAGAAATAGTACCAGAAGACTGGAAAAAAGGTCACCTCATAAAACTGCTGAAGAAAGGAGATCTGTCATCTTGCAATTTATAATTGGAGGGGTACCATGCTTTTATCTATCCCAGGAAAGATAATGACACGAATAATCCCTGAAAGACTAAAATTGGCACTGGATAAAAAGACTACGCGATGAACAGGCAAGCTTCCTTGCAAGACAGATCGTGCACAGACCATATTGCTACAATGAGAATCATTATTGAACAGTCTCTATAATGGCAAACATCCTTGTATGCAATCTTTTTCAACTTTCAAAAAGCCTTTGACAGCATTGACAGGAACATAATCTGGAAGCTGTGTGGTCACTATGGCTTCACACAGAAATTTATCTCCATCATTCAAAAACTGTATGAAGACTCCACCTTTCAACTTATTCATAACGGTAAACTGTCTGAGCCATTCCCTGTACAAACTGGCATAAGCCAAGGCTGTCTACGCTCACCAACAATATTCTTTATTGTTATGTATAGACTGGATAATGAGGCAGGCGACAACAGGCCAGAAGACATGCCTCCAATGGACCCTTTTTAATATCTTGAGGACCAAGACTTTGCCAATGACATCAGTCTCCTTTCCCAAAAACAACAAGATGCACAAAAAAAACTATCCTCTGTCGCCGAAGAAGCAGCAAAAACTGGGCTCCACATATAAACACCAACAAAACCAAAATAATGAGGATAAACAGCTCTCAACAAAACCAAATTCAGTTCCAAACAGAAGACATCAAAGAGACTGACAAACTTGTACAGCTGGGCAGCCTGATAAGCAAAGATGGGGGAGCAGACAAGGACATCAAGGCCAGAATTGGTAAAGCAAGCCTGGCCTTCAACACCCTCTGACCAATCTGGAGATTAACATCCCTCTCTATCCACAAGACCAGAATATTTAACACCAATGTAAAGTCAGTGCTTCTGTACGGCTCCGAGACCTGGCGTGTAACTAAACGATGACAAATAAACTTCAAACATTCCTCAATTCCGCCTGTTACGCCTACTGCAAATAAGATGGCCTGACAAAATAACAAAGAAAGAACTCTGGGATAAAACAAGGCAAGTCCCAATTGAAGAGGAGATAAGAAAGAAAAAGTGGGGTTGGATCGTCAACACACTAAATAAGCCTGCTTCAAACATGACCTGCCAGGCCTTGGAATGGAACCCCCAAGGAAAACGGAAAGTGGGAAGACCAAGGCAGACTTGGCGTAGGAGTATTAAAGCTGAAGCGAAGGCAGCCGGTATGTCATGGGTAACTTTGGAGAGGACAGCCTAAAATCGAGTTAGATGGAGGAGTGCTGTTGCAGCCCTATGTTCCTACTGGAATCAAGAGGCATAAGTCAAGTTGCTAGCAACAACAGAAGAGTATGCATTCTAAAATGAAAAGATGGTGTATTTCTGGTTTATCTGTGGTGCTGAAATTGCTGCTCTTGTATTCTGCTCATAGGGGGCCACGGTGGCTCAGTGGTCATGGCTCTGGGCACTGAAACGAAGCGACGCGGGTTCGAGTCAGACTTGGG
>JAUEKY010138676.1:0-10089 GCA_031833965.1 Scyllaea pelagica
ATATGTGTGTACAGTTAAAATGTTGTAAGAACAATGGCAATAATCAAGCTACTTTGTTAATGATCAAGACATTCCTACTTCATTTAAAATTGTTGAAAGATCAATTATTCCACATTGTTTCTAGCAAATACCACAACTCTTATGACAGAATTCTGTCTAGGTGTATTTTTTCCTTCAACATGACATGCTTTTATGTTTCACTATATTTTTACCGCAGAAGTCTTTCTTCTAAGACTTCTTGTCTGTCTCATCGCCTAAACAGGCTCAAATAAAAGATGACTACTTAGCTATTGAGACATCTCGTCTGAATCTCTATAACTTGATGCATACTGAGTTTAATGTTCTTACAGTTTAGTACAGTGGAACTCGGTTATAATGAGAACCCCGTTCCAAGTGAGAATTGTCGTTAGTACTGATCTATTGCTATTCCAGATCCCAGGGAAAAAAACCAAATTATCATATTATAGCAGTTTGATTTGTATTTGAGCCACGACCCGTGTGACAACCTGATAAACTGGGTGGGCGGCAGCAAGCAAGCTTTATATAAAATAGATATGAGAGCCTACATACACTGTAGTACACTTTGTAGCTACGGTGAATGTGTGTTGCGTCTGTGTATTACTTGAAATAGTGCACACAATTTTCCATGTTGGGATCTCCTTATTGCATGGTTCTGGATTGCATGGTATCGTAAAACCAGATCTTTTCTTATAGAGAGACAATACAAGAAAAAAAATACAGGGATTGAAATTTATTTCAGAATTCTCGTTATTTCTGTTGTAGCTAAACATGAATCCCCACTGTACATTAGAATTACAGGCTAAACCATCCCGCTATTTTTTTAAAGAAAAACTTTAAAAAATGGAAGAAAAAAAAAGTACAAAATACTCAAATGTAGACAGGGGGCTATTGTCGGCTAAATAGTCAAATAAAAACGGGGGTGGGGGTAGGGAGCGATATAATCAGTGTTCGTGGTCCTTACCACAACTGCACTTGTACTCAGCGGCTGAGAGATTAGCGGCCTTGGGCTATCAAGCTGTGTTTTAACATCTCGCCCTACATTACATTTTGCATGCAATTAAAAGGTTAGTGTTCATAACTTGACTCTAACTAAATAATTTTGCAAAGTGAAAAACACCACGGGATAATTCTGAAAAAAAAAAGAGAGATCATAGCAAGAAAGTTTTAGAAACAAGGGTTATTTCTTGAATAAAAGCCCATTGCAAAATTGTGTATTGGCTTTGCAGAAAATGATGCAAAGATTCTAATTGAAAGGAGAGAAGATAGAGAGACGAGGGAGAGAAGATGGAGGGACGAGGGAAAGTCTATTAATTAGAATTTAATAGATATTTATCAATAAATCTTCAGATCCCTTCAGGTCCTATGAGGGTTCCCTTGCTGAATTGAATGAAAGCGGTAAAATATTCCCTCTGATCCCCCTGACCATTTGATTTCAGTAGTATTTAGCATAGAAAGAAGCAAGCCAGTGCTGCATGTATGTGTGTGTGTGTGTGTGTGTGTGTGTGTGTGTGTGTGTGTGTGTGTTTGAGAGAGTGAGAGAGAGAGAGAGAGAGAGAGAGAGAGAGAGAGAGAGAGATAGAGAGAGAGAAAGAGAGAGGGGGGATAAAGAGAGAGGAAGAGATAGCGAAGGAGGAATATAGACAAAAAAGGTCAACACAATAACCTGCCATGAATCATCTGCAAAAAATATATTTTTTTTTACAATTTTTAAGAGTAACTGGAAAGACATGGGACAATAGCCGTCTGACTATTCAACACCAGGGTAGAGAATAACCAAAATGCTAAGATTATTAAGTGGTAATAACCTGCCTGTGTCGGGTGAGCTAGATAGGTTCTGGTCGTTTTGTGCATCTTTGTAAGAAGGTGACTCAGGATAAAAGGAACCTAGATCTAGGTACCATGACAAGACAAAATGACGTAAGAATAGGAAAAATAAGAATTTACAGAGGATGCAAAACAAGTCGTTTGAAAAAGTTGGTTTTTTTTTTCTTAGCTAATTGATTGGTTTCATCAACTGACTTGAAATATAAGATAATTTGCTGTACATGTTAGATTCCCTCCTTACATAATGTGAAACAGGATCTATAGACTAGGCCATTTTTATCCTCAATCAAGGTCTGATTAACTCACTTCAAAGAAAATATTATATTTAAAAGGTAGACTATCTATTGGGCACGATGACAAAGACTTCTCCTCTATATAGATGTTCTAGACTATCTAGATAGTCTAGACCTCTATGTCAAAGAAAGTTTGTATCACCACAAAATGCCGCAGATCATTTTACTGGAACTCAGCAAGCTCGTCTACCTATTCATCTCAACAAAAAGTGGCAAAGCAAAGCCAATCAAAGCTTGAATGATTAAAACCGTGAGCAAACCTAGCCTTAGCCTCACCAATTTGAATTTTGAACTTGAAACCTATGTTATTTCTAAAATGTCATTACTCTAACAAGCTTGATTTGGTCATTGGTTAACATTTACAGTTAACTGGTTAACAGTTAACAGTTACGTCCCTTGACACACCTGGTCACGCCCAAAATCTTGAAACTCTTTCATATATTGAAATTAGGTTCTTCCATTCCTCATTCGAGAATCAACATGGCAGACCTAGCAGAAAAGGTGTTGCTCGCAATAGCAGAAACCGGCTCAGTAAACTCTGTTGATCTTGCTCACAAATGGAACGAAAACCATCAGTCTATCGTTGGTGCTGTGAAAAGTCTTCAATCATTAGGGAATGTGAGTTTCAGATTATGTGCTTGTTATAACTAAAGCCAAAAAGATGGATATTCACTGACTCACTGAATCTGTTTTGAAAACAATATGATGCAATAGAAAATCATCTCAGCTGGGCTAAGTTTCATGCTATAATTACATTTAAGTGCGCCTTTAAGTGGTCTGAAAATTCTTATATAACGTTCTTTTTTTTCTATAAGTTGTGATACAGTAAACTGCTTGCAGATAGATGCAGAAATACTTTACTCTTTTGAGTGACAACCTTTTTCCAACGAAGTGGCTATTCAGAGATGTCTCTGAATAGTGTTTCCAGGCTATGCAGAGATTTTCAACCCGATATACTGCACACATAATCATTCACTTACCACACTGTGGCTCACAGTTCACTGTTCTTTCATAACATTCCTAAGCTAACAACATGAATTATCAAAGTAAGTCGTCTCCAAAAAGAAGTGTGTCCAGGCTATTAGGAGACGTCTTTTCCTATGTGCTATTCGGAGACATCTCCAAACAGTCTAGAAATACTTTACAGAGACTACCAATTTTGATGAAATTCTCACAAAAATTGTATTTTTATTGTTCCTGTTTCACTGTTTCTTCAGCTTTTTTTTTAAATGGAATAAATGAAGAAAAACATTTGCCTGTACTGAATGACAAATTGGAATTATTCTTGCTAGTTTTTGAAGAATTTGATGTTAAATCAAATACCTAGGTAAACGAGGACAGGAGATATTAAACTGTGAGCCACAGTGTGTCAAATCAACGAATATATGCTCAGTAAGCCTAGTGCACAATAAATCGGATAAAAAATCTCTAAGTAGCCTGAAAACGCTATTGGGAAATGTCTCTGAGTAGCCACTTCATTTTCCAATAATCAAAATAGTTCTTCGGAACACCCCACATCTTTGTTCTTAGTAACTAGGTTTTATGAATGGATTATTATTATATCTATTGCTAACAATTAATGATATTCATTTGTGTGTGAGTTTCCATAGGCATCACTGAAGCAGTTTTGAAAAGAATTTGAGGCGTGATGCAATAGAAAGTCAACTCATTTGGACAAAGTCTCCTGCTATAATTACATGAAAATTTTGTACAATTTTCTTTATATGAATAAAGTTAGTTGAATACAGGATACTGCTTGTAGATGCGAAAGACTGCTGCTGCTTAAATGACAACCTTTTTCCAATATTACTAATTTAGTTATTTGGAACACCCCACATCTTTGGTCTAAGTAACTAGGTTTTATGAATGGATTTTATCCATTGATAACAATGATAAATTTGTATTTGTCTGTGAGTTGCCAAAGTTTCCATAAAATCCATATCTCCATTAAAGTTTCTGAACCTGCCTTGTTGGCACAAGTGGATGAGCTGGTAGGTGGCAACCCTGCTGCAACATACCTAAGTCGTAAAAATCATTTTTTTTTTTAGCAGCTGCTCGCCTGGCATCGGGCAATATAGGAATGTTGCAAAGATTGGTTGTTTCGGTGTCCATATAATGTAACTGGGTGAGATATTCGTGTGAGTTCTCCGTTTATCCCTCTGTGTTGGAGCTTTTTAGCAATCCAGAGAACTGTTGAAGAAGGTGTTAAACCATATCATTAAGATGTTCTGGATTTCATGACAAACAAAATTCTTTTCAAGTGGCTATTCAGACCCAGGTCAGTTCACAATGGGGACTTCTGATTGGCTGTCAGATAGTCTGTCGGCCCCCTTGTGGATATTTTTAGATTTGTACAAATTGTCCATGCAATAGAATCAAAGTGTTCTATCTTTTGTTACCATTAAAGACAACTAGATTTTTTTTCATTGTAACACAATATAAAGTGAGAAATTAAAATCAAATGTTTTCAGATGATCTCAGTATATGCAGACTTTGGTATGACTAAAGAAAGTCAATTCATTTACCATGAGGCCTTTTGACCAATAGGACTGTTAAGAATGGTTAGCTGAAATTGAAAGGGTGTTGTGAATGATCTAAATAGTTTTTCAGATCATAGTCTGATTTAAGAGAAGAGCTAACCAAGTGTTATAATACATGTTTTCTATTCTTCGTAATTTTCCCTATGGGCCAGAAAACTTGGAATAACTGACAGGCATTTAAGCTGCAATTTAGCTTGATAGCAACAATAAAGACTGGCCATTGAGTATTGTATTGGTATTGGATTCCGACAATTTAGGCAATGCAGTGATGATTTTAAAAGTAGGGAGGGAGGGGGATGGTGGTATGACATAGCCATGTATCTGGTATGAAATGGAAGTGTCTGTTGAAACAAGAATTTGACGTCTAGGGGGCGTACTTGAGTATTATATTTCTATATATGGATTAAATCTTTTTTTATTTCTTGCTGTTTTTATGTGGTATGACTGATTAATTCATTTTATTCACTCATTGTTTATTTGTTTTCTGGTTTGGTTTTTTTTTTTTGTTTTTTTTTTCCAGATCATTTCAGTGGAGCAAAAGCAGAATAAACGTTGGGAGTTGACAGATGAAGGATTATCTGTACTAAAAAACGGCAGCCATGAAGCTTTTTTGTACAACTCTATCCCTGATGGTGGGAGGCTGCAAACTGAGCTCATGGTAAATTTAAAGATGTTTAAGGAAGGTGAAAGGTCTTGTAAAAAGAGCATTCAAGGCTCACCCTCAATGGGTCCTTGTTATTTTTTACCCTTACAAATCTCCAAACACTGGAAAATGATAATTGAATCCATAAGTATATTTTTTTGCTTTCAAACTTTTATTTTCAACTTTCTCACTTTTTTATAAATTCATTTTGTGTTCATTATAACTTAATGACTCGCATGTTTTCCTTGTCCTCAGGGATCCCCCATCATTGTCCCAAATCCATGTTTCTTTTCTTGAATTCTGGTATTCCTCATTTCACAGATTCATTGTCCAAACTACTCTGTCCCCACGAGGAGGAGAAAATCATGCTACAGTTACACTGTGTATATGAGACTTTTCTGAAATATACAAAGTTGTTGGCTTGAACTACAATTGAACAGTGTACATTTTTTATGAAAACTTGGCTGCAGAAGAATGCCTTGAGCTTTAATTTTACATTCATTGTGATTTGCATTGCCTCCATTAACTAATTTCAAATGCTTTTCTTTTGTTCCTTCTTCCTTTGCTTATTTTTTTCCTTGAATGGATAGAGCTAGATGCTATAAAGATAGTCGACTTTGTTCTTTACAGTTTTAGTAATAAAACAGTTTGCCATCACAGATGAACAGGTTGAGTCCTGAAGTGATGACAGAGTGCATTGACCAAATGATTACATTATATCACTACTCCACTTAACCAACTTCTGTTCATATTTGCTTATGAATCATTTCAGTCAACTGTTCCAAATGCCAAGGTTGGGTTCAGCAAAGCCATGTCTTCTGGGTGGATCAGGGTAGACAAAGCAGCTGAAGGAGGCCCGCGGGTTTTCAAAAAGGTAGCTTACACCTCTCTCTTCTCTGTCTTTTTTACTCATTTAGTTTTTTGCTTTGTTTTTAAAATGATACCATCAATATCTTCTTATTAAGATTTTAACATGTAATGGATTAGATCACTAATCTATGATCTGAAAATAAGTTGGTATTTGGTCTTAGAAATTAGAAATATTGTTAAAAGGTGAAGCTGCAATACAGATGCTGATCTTTTCTTCTGTCGTGCAATGTTTTAGAAAGTTAAAGAGTGTTGTCTTTATGTATGTCATAAAAAACAGATTGATTATTTTGCAGAAGAAAAAAAGATTTGATAAGTTACCATAAAAATAGATTTATATGATTATTTTGCAGAAGAAAAAAAGAATTGATATGTTACCATAAAAATGGATATTTAGGATTATTTTGCAGAAGAAAAAAAGAATTGATATGTTACCATAGAAATAGATATATATTGTGTTGCAACAAATTGAGATTGTTTTGGTGCTGCAAAATGAAAACAATTATGTTGAGCCTTTGGATTTTATAAGAAACTCTTTCCATTACCCTCTAGGTGGACTCAATCACTGATACAGTACAACAATGCATTGAAAAGTTCTCACAGATGAAATTAGATGACATCACAGATGCTCAGAAAAATGAATACAAGAAAAGAAAGCTCATCACTGAAGTGTAAGATGTTAGAATGACCAACACTCAAGTTTGATGGGAGTCTCCACATGTTTATGAATGATTTTTGCTTTTATCATAGTCTTGAAAAAATGTTCATGTAATTAGTTGTAATTCTGATTTGAAATATTTTCTATATATAGAGACCATTTAATTCTGATTTTAAGTAGAGAATGATAATAGTATCACTTTATCTAGCACCAAGCTCCCACATAGTATACACTCAAAGGGGCTTTACAAATTTCAATGATGAATAATGCATAGATTACAAAGTAAGCTATTCATGCGAGTGATTGAAGAATGAAAAGGATCAATCTTATACTTAAAATGAAATAAGTTTAAAAAGATAGACTGCTAGATTTTAGATTATTCAATGAAAACCTTGAGAAAGATTCTGTTGCTTTTTGAAATTGTATTGGTCTTGGTTGTTTCACATTCTGAAATGAATTGTGTTCTAATTGATTCCTGAGATAGGGGCATGTTCTGATGTTATGGGTTGTTGCTCTACTATTTTAATTGAAATATGACCAACTGCTTGATATGTGAAATACTTTGTTCAGCTATTCTGTAATGCTTTACATTGTTTGTTTCATTTTAACAAGGTATATAATGATATTCAATTTGAAAAGCCAAAATTCTTTGAAGCAAGGAAGAAAATCAAGATTTGTTGTCACTTGCATTCTCCTTAGAGTAGTTATTGGAAAACATTTGCCAATAACCTGCATGAGTTGTTGGTACACTCTGATACAAACGCACTGTCTCTCAGAACAACACACATGCATTCACAAACATACACACACATCAATACACGCTCAATCCAAATGGAGATGAATATCATTATTACAACCTTACAAGTTAATGAAGTAGTATCTTACATCTCAAGCACACCCTGCCACTTGTCATTGTTCCATGTAACTACACATCACTATCCCAATCCCTCCCAACTGTAACCCCACTGTCACGCTCTTCCTCTTTGTTTCTAGCAGCACATATATACACCAATTAGTGTACCTATAACTCGTGTGGGTTTTGGATACACATATACCAATAACCAGGTCCTTCTTTTTACTGTGTTGTCATTTCCATTTCAGAAAGGAGAATGTGTACTTACTGTCCAAAGGAGAGACTTTCACCACTACCATCAGCAAACCCGTGGTGGATTTAACACCTGAAATGATCTCAAGTGGCAGCTGGAAAACCAGCCAGTTCAAACCCTTCAATTTCAATGCTATGGGCACGCCGGCCACTTCTGGCCACTTGCATCCACTGCTTAAAGTGCGGGAACAGTTCCGCCAAATCTTCTTAGAAATGGGGTAAGTAGGATTATGGTTTTTTTTATACCACTCCATTCAGAATGTACAGTCGGCTTTACCAACTGGGCTGAACAAATTTTTATATTTGCTGAATTCTCACTTCCTCATACTTTGATATATAGCTATAGATTTTCTATGCTTTTTATTTCTATCTTCATTTCTCTATGACTATCATCATTCTTCCTCGAGTGTAAAATCATTGTAGCCATTTTAATCTCTGAAATTCTGAAATGCATTAACCATTGTTAAAACTACAATGACAGCTTTTATTTTTACTAATTTTTTATGACGGTAATCAGCCTGAAACTTTGTTTTTCGTGTATCTTGTCCAGCTTCACTGAAATGCCTACCAACAACTACATTGAATCCAGTTTCTGGAACTTTGATGCCCTCTTCCAACCTCAGCAACATCCAGCAAGAGATGCACATGACACCTTCTTCATATCTGGTAAAGTATAGAATGATACTATTGCCTTATTTGGTTACAAACTTGGTTATACCAAAATAGCCATGAGAAAATCCTTCTTGTTGTCTTTAAAAAAAAAAAAAAATTACCACTTTCTTTTCATAGTCAAATCATTATCTGGAGTAAGATGTTACGGTTATCCTCTGATAGGGCTATTTTTTTTCTTTTTTTAGCAATCTTTTCTAAGATATGATATAAAGTATTCTATTTGTTCCTTTTTCAATACCAACAGAAATAATTTTTAGTTTTGATTTGATACCAAGACATTTGTCCAAGTGTTGACATCTCTTAATCCCATCACCATGAAATTCCATTCTGCCTTCCTCCCCCACAGACCCCAGGACAGCCAGTGCTTTCCCCATGGACTACTTAGAAAGAGTCAAGGAGGTGCATTCCAAGGGCGGATTTGGCTCTCAAGGGTACTGACCTCTTCTTTATGCTTTTCTATGCTCAAACTCAAATGGTTTGAAATAAAGAATACAGTGAACCTTGTCTTTAAGGCTATTAGATGAAATAACATGCAGTGTATTGTGACCCTGCAGTACAAGGTCCCAATTTTTTACATTTAATGTCATTAGTTATTGTAATAAGTAACATACTCACTATACCGACATTTGTGTATAACACTTTTCTTTGGTCCTGATGATGTTGTTTTAAGTTACAGGGAGATTGCTTCGCAATCATTTCTAGTATGATATTTTAGTATTAGTTGTAAAAAAATCACTCACTGTAATAATGACTCTTGATTTTTCTCTGGTAGTTATGATGCTATGTTATTGAGAGGTTCTCTATTTATCTTAGATGAGATTTTCAGTTATTTGTATTCTTCCTTTTGGGACAGGCAGTGGCGTGTTCTGATGTGTGCATCAAACACATCTCTTATTTGATAGATTGTGAAGCATTACTTAAACAGGACAGCTGAGGTTCTTCTTTAGTGTTTTTTTTTTTTTACATTAAAAACAAAAAAATGTCCTTACACACCTGACAAGCTAGTAAAAATTCTTCCTTAATCAATTTATATTTCTTTTGTATGAACTTAATTGGCCAGAGGCAATCATGTGAAGTTAAGGTTTTGATAATTCTATTTTTTTTTTTTTTTTTTTGTATGGAGAATTTGTCAAGCACATTTTTTTTTGGGGGGGGGTTAGTTGTTATTATCATTATTGTTATTATTATTACTCTTATTATCATTATTATTATTAATATTATTATTATTATTATTTTTATTATTATTATTATTATTATTATTTTGCCTGTAGTGGCTAACAGCATATCTTGTAGATAAGACTGCAATTCCAATCTCAGGCTACATTAGAATTTGTTTGATCTGCTTAGATGTTCACCTAAATGTGCATTTTCTTTGAGTCATTCAAGGGTAAGCACAGTGGGCCAGCCACCTGCTTGTCTTAATCTCTTGGCTCAGAGTTTTTCCTGACTTTTGTTTGATATCAGAT
>JAUEKY010138787.1:0-16514 GCA_031833965.1 Scyllaea pelagica
CTCTCTCTCTCTCTCTCTCTCACTCTCTCTCTCTCTCTTACCCCCCCCCCCCTAAAAAAAAGAAAACCAAAAACGCGAACGTTGTTTATTCTCCTTTCAATAACATTGTTTCGCCTAATTTTCAAGGATATTGTCTTTTGTATGATTTCCAAACCATCTTGCACTGCATTGTAAAACGCACTAAGCATGACCCTGCCACAGAGCGCCCGTCCCACCCACTATAACTCAAATTATGCTCAACATCATTTTATAATACATAGGTACCAAGTCACATTTATTTACTGTCACCGATCCAACCAGTATTGGTGCTGTTCTCAAAATCACAAACGTCAGGCGAACTGAACTGCTCATAAATTGCAGGGCTTAACATGTAAGCCATAACACGACCAGGTATTGAACCCACAACCAACCGGTCGGAGGCAAACACTCTACCACTTAAACCAACAGCGCCAGTACGCTTGAGTTCTTCACAATTTTATTATCATATTTCCTTTTACCAGCATGGTGCAGGGCCAGCTCTTCTGGGTCATGTCTTTAGACCAAGTAGGTGATCAGCCCACTGTGACCTTTGGTGACAGGGGTTGTTTCCTATATATATTTTGCCCGCACATCGGCCACCTGCCAATGTTAGACGGATCAGAAGAATGGCAAACAGGTATTCTGGTGTGGTTTTAGGGGGGGGGGGGGGTGGGGGAATTAGTGATATTTTTCCAAATGTGAAATCAGACCCACAACCTTTTGATTCAGAGCCAGAGCCATGACCACTCATTAGCCTACTGAGTTAATCAACCAAGATTATAATTAACAGATAAACATTAGCCTTTTTGAACCCCAAATTTTATGACAAAAGACTGGACGAAAAATGAACAGAATAAATTTGTTCACAGACAGACTGAATGAACAATGAACAGAGTAAATTTGTTCACAGACAAGATTTATTGTTTTCACTTTCTCAAAAATTACTTCCAAGTAACAAATGACACCACGTTTTCCAATAAAGACATTAAAGGACAAAAAAACATTCCCTTTGATTAGGGAAACATCTCACCTTCCTAGAAATCAGGAAATAAATCTAAAGAAAAATCAGTAAGGACCACTGAAAATGACTGATAATAGTCACAATAATAATGATTATTATGAATGAAATAATATCACTTCAGTAATCTGTGATTTTCTTTATAATTAGATTGTTTTAGTTAGAGTGCTTCCAAAATGCCATATTATAAGCACAAGATGGAAGAAATTAATTTTAAAGGATTAGTAAATAAAATCAAAATAGAGAACAGACACAATCAACCATTAAGAGAGAGAGAGGTAATACAATAGAAAAAAATATATAACTAAAAAAAAAAACATTCACTATACACACAAACAAAAATGGCCATTATGCCCTAACCAAATAAAGAAAATGAATGAATAATATGTGAATAAGTGAATTATAAAACAAGTAATAATAATAAAATTAATAACAATATCATATATATCGTGTTGAAAACAACAATGATATGATAATAATAATTTAATAATAATAATAATAATGATAATAATAATAATAATAGTAATAATAGTGATAATAATAAAAAATACTTATCCTGCTGCTGATGAAAGTAATGATATTATTCTTTGACAATTTCTTTAAGATTTGTCCACCAGTTTCCGTTATGTCACAGTCCAATGGAGAAAAAGAACATGATAGGACTGGTTAGAAGAGATGGCAGAAGTTGAAAAATAAGAATGAGACATTTGTCCAGAGAGATAATCTATACAAAAAGCATCTAAAAGAATGATAAAATAAAAAAAAAACAGTGAAAAAGTAGGACTGGACAGGATTCTATTATTTCGTTTTATCATCTGCTATCTTATTTTACTATTTGCATCATTGAGCGAGAGCAAAAGGTACCAATAAAATAATGGAGGCCTTGTTGCCTTAAAACTACAAATTCCAGACCATAGAGAGTTTAGCATGAGGCCTTGATGATGAGGATGATGATGATAATGATGATGATGACCATAGAAATAATGATAATAGCCATAATAATAATTATAAAGATAAAACAGAAAAATTATAAAGATCAGAGCATGCCTCAATGGCAAAAATGGTAATGATAATGATGGTGATGATAATAATAAGAAATATAACAGTTGTAATATGACAAAAATTTAACTAAGAAGAAGATGAAGATGAAAAAGAAAGAATAAAAAGAAGAAGAAGAAAGGATATGAATAAGAAGATGAAGAAAAAAGAATGAAGTTTAAAGAACATGATGAAAAAAATCTCTTTTCACAGGTTATGAAACAAAAGTGGAAAACAAAACAAATTGAAAATTATTAGAGACAAAAAAAATGTAGAAGTCAAATGTGTCAACACAAAAACATTTACACAACAACTTGTCAAAAGTCTACTACTACTTCAAACAGAAGCACAACAGTCATAAAGAAAAACACAACAATATCACCCAAACCCCTTTGGAATCCTCTTTCCCTTTTCTTTCTCTCATACCCTACTCAATTTTACATACAATCACACATACAACCCCCCCCCCCCCCCCACCCCCAACTACCCCAAAAAAAGAGAAAAAGAAAGAAAAAAAGAAAAAAGACAAGAAAACACCATAAAAACAGAACAAAAAACCACCATCCCCTCCCGTGAAAAAAAACCCTTTGCATAATGACAACAGGATATAGTATTTTGAAATGATTCAAAAGCTACTGTGGTAGAATTAAAAAAACTAAGCTCCATCAGCGCTTCCCCTTCATAACAAAAAAAACCCAACTGTATTGGTATACTGTAAACCAAACAATAACTGGATTTTGTTCTAACAAGAAATATCCCAATCTTCAAATTTAAAGACTACGGTTAACAGCTTTCATATCAATATTTCTCACACACACACAAAAAAAAAACCCCAAACAAACAGAAGACAAAAAAACCCTAACAAATCTTATCTATTATGTTTTTGTAGGTGGTCATTCATCTCTTTTCTCAATTAAAAAATCTTAGCAATGTCTATTTTGTTCCCTTTTCTAAATAATCAAATATGCCCACGCCCTAGCATACCAACATGAACTATCACAATATCATCTTGAATACACATACAAAACATGAAACAGAAAAACCAAAAAAAAAAAATTGATTTGTGTGTGGGGAAAAAGTTACTTTAAAAATAGTTATACGATTCCACGGGTGGCGGTGTCATTTTCTTTTCAATATGATGTTGTGAATGGCATGTTTATATTTCAACATCACCTGAGGGGGAAAAAATCTATAAATGTTGTGATACTTCAAATACCTCTAGCCAGCTCCACACTAAATCTGATCTGAATCTATTCTTTATCAGTTATACACAAGTTTGAATTATCAGCTGCTCTCTTGGTCAAATCAGAACATTGCATTTGCTGAGAAAGTCATCAATCTATACAAAGATCAAATAGCAAGACCCATGAAATACTCTTTTCAAAAAGCACTGAAAGAAAAGCCATAAATCAAATGAAATAATCTCCTTAATATCAAATTCCAGTTACTTCATCTTAGAACAGATTGACCAGGCAAATTCAATACAACCCAAACTTGCCGATTAAGAATTTTAAAAAAGGATAAATTTCAGAGAAAGGAGAAATCTCAATACAAAACGATCTCTTATCTTCTAAGTTAGTAGTCTGTTTAGTTAGAACAAGATGATTTTTTTCAAGTATCAATGTTTTGACTATCAGTATCAGTATTCTAAAAAATCCAAATATCAGACAGTTGAAATTTAAGAGTAAAAAATGAACTCTGTGATAGGTGGGACAATTGGCAAGATAACTAAGACAGAGGAAATTCTCCATTTAGCGGAAATATGGCAACTAAGACAATCATCAATCCATCTAATCAGTTCAAACACCAGCGCAACATCTATGAACTTTTCATATCTTTTACCCTTCTAATTTCATTTTTACTTTTTTTCAAATCAGTTAATTTATCAAAAAATTTGATAAATTAAATATCAATAAAAGATAAAAATGGAAGTTGATAAAGTACACAGAGCCAAATGGAATATCGACGATGCCTTATCCTTATGCGTATCAAAGGCACTCTCATCCATTACAAGCCATTCTAAAACATGTCACCTGAATCTGAAATATTCAGATACAAATTCTCCCTGCAGCGCCACCAGTGCATTGAATTTACGCCAGACGAAAAAACAGCGTCTCATATCTGCAGGATATGTAGTATAACTATCACATAATATTCTGATTTCCCGTTGCAATCGTACATAGCACCAACAACCTGTTTTAATTAAGCAATCAAAATGATGTATTAGGTTTATCATATCATGTGTATCAAAAAGCCCTCTCCAATAATGAAAATTACAAACCAGTTGAATCATACTCACTTAAAAAAGATATATATTTTTACAGCAACAAAATGCCTAGGGATAATTTTCTGACACATCATATGCATCTGCTTTCACTCTCTCCTGTCAGGCTAATTACAAACACACACACACACACACACACACACACACACACACACACACACACACACACACACACACACACACAACTTGGCATCACAAAGAAAAAAAAATTCAGAAAAATACATCACTGGGAGTTTACTATCAATGCTGCGGATGCAGTGGAAAACGATGTTCAGAATTTTTATCCAAAGTTCAAGAGATGTGTTTGAACACCCAGTCCATCAAAACAATAATAAACTTATTTCAAATAATTCTTTAAAACATCACATTATGTCAATAACAGCCTTATTACTAACCTAAGTCATTTTTCCCTAGCTGCATACTGTATGGATATGAAGATTGGTATGATCAAAACTTTTATATTATTCTAGTGATTGGGGACTTCATGACGATCATGAATTCTGTATTTTTAATAGAAAATCAACAACGTATACAAACGACTTCAAACATTCACCCCACATATCATAACAACCTTAAGACACTTTCAGACTTGCAAACCATGAGATTCTCTAGCTTACAGATCCATCATATCTGACTAGGACTGAAATTCCAAAGTCACAGCCTCTAATAATCTTTGGAAATTCAAAGCTTCACACACTCACACCTTAAACCTTTCTTTTTTCAAGAAGCATCAACTCCACGACCACTTTTGACATCAAATCCTCAAGGCTCAGATACTTTACTTGAACTGAGCAGAAATCAAACACACAAGCCAAGATTAGACAAGTGTTTCATTTTCATTCCTGCACCACAAGAGCACATCAACAATCTTTGTTCTTAAAAAAAAATAGAAAAGAAAAGAAAGAACAAAGCAATATGCCCCCAAGCCACTCCCTTTAAAAAAAACAACTGGTCCTTTGAAAACTACAATCAAATGCAATGGAAAGGAAAAATTAAATCATGTACATGTATGTATATATAATTTGACAAGAAATGAGGAATGACTACATCATATACCAGAGAAGCAATGATTCTGTAACACAACAATGACAATATACAGATTGGAAAAATAAGATAGAATGAAAGAAAATAAAGAACAATTCAAGTTGTAGGGCGACGTGTTGGATGGATGATGCCACGACAGCAACGAAAGCTGGAACACAGCGATGGCCTCCACTTCTATTCGCCATCTAATACTACAACAATTGAATGGCATGAATTGAGATTTCAAAATTTTGTGATTTTTTCCCCCTGCTTTGAATTAATTGCTAAGGCGACATCATCAAAACCCATCTATGAGACAAGGTAAAATGATGGGACATAACAGTAACAGAGCATAAGATGAACTCATGGGAGACATGAGACAATTAACAAAGAGGTTCACTGTTATCCAAAATCTTTAAGTGCTCTGAGCTTACCAGAAAAAAAGAAAAAAGAGCTATTTAGACACAATCATTATCACGTCAACACCTCTTAAAAACCCACAAATAAACCCATAAAAAAGGCCATCACTCTCACAGGAGGTGTTAAGAATATCAAGGATTTCCTTTTATTACTTTCCTAGAGGTGCAAAAAATATTGTCAGCTCTTCCAGAGAGCTGTTAAAAAAACTTATGGTTTAACACCTGCTTCTGCACAATTTAGGTCACATTGCCGGCGGAGCACTCTGGACATGTTAACATGCTGCCACACAGAGAAAACGGAGAACTGACAGGAACATCTCACCCAGTCACATTATACTGAGTCCGGGCCAACCAGTCTTAGCACTATTCCCACAATGCCGAGCGCCAGGCAGGCAGCTGCTAAAAAAACAATTTAAACGACTTAGATATGTCCCGGCGTGGGGATTGAACCCGCCACCAACTGATTAAGAGGCGGACGCTCAACTAAGTGCACCAACCAAGCCGGTTTCCAGAGAGCTTGTGGTCTTTTTAATTAAGATATAGAAAAAGAGCTCACAGTGACGATAAGTCAGATGGAAGATGGTAAACAGTAGTATAAAAGTTTGTTTATTTTTGGCACGGCTATACTCGATACTGACTAGGTATTTTCAGACCTCTTTTGTCTATCACAAATCACAAAATGCATTAGGTGGGGAGGAGCTATTAATCTACTGGAAAGACAGGGCAGTTTGTTAGTTTGATTGTTACGCAGCCCCTCCAACAAACGATTTCAAATGGACACTCAAGGGGGAACGTTATATGAAAAGATGAGGTTTTAGAGAAACATCAGAGGTATGCCCTAGTATGAGCTTTTATACAGTGCAATATCTAGTGAATACGCTCAAAGCCATTTAAAGGAAGGCTCAAAGTCAACATCAGCATAAAACAAATGGGTGGAGACATACGTACAGCCTTCTACAAACTACATTGTACTTCAGAAAATGACAACACTGTTATTGTAAGTGACCAGGTACTAATTTCCACCTGGTGGAAGTGGGGAAGATGTGAATAAACAGCTTTTTCCAAGGACTCGACTTGGTAGTATTGCTGATATCAAGCTTGGCAACCTCATTATTACAAGCCGAGGTGGTAGTGTACCACTAGACCGCAAAGCTGTCCTGCCAAGGACATTGTCCACAGAGATGATTTACAGGAAAGTAAAAAAAAATACTAGCTACAAGCTCAAGCCAATTTATCACTAGACTATCAAGCCATACAGACTAACATACATTGTCCACATGGAGGACTTACAAAAAAATTGAAAAAAAAAACATTTCTGAGAAGAAGAAAAAATCCAACACATAAAAGCTGAAAACGATAAGATGAATATAGACAAGACGGGATAGGATAGGACTACACAGAGCAGTCTTCATCAACTGACAAAGAAAAGCCTAAAATGATTTGCTCCATAAAGACACCAATTGACTAATAACCCTTTGCACTCTTCTCCTTGCTTAGCAAGCAATTCAAGGTTTTAGCAAAGGGCCTAGTGGTAATATATTATCTCTGCCAGAGATACCACAAGGGACAGGACAACAACAACAACAACAACAAAAAAGAAAGGAAAACAAATTAAATAAAAGAAGACACTACATATTGCAGTCAATAAGTGTATGTCTTTCACAATCATTAGCTGAGAGAGAGACCACAAACAGGGTTATTAGGTAAAGACACAGGAATAAAGCAGCCTTCTTTGGCTCTATAGTCCAATTGCAGTTATCTAAAATGAGGCCTGTAGAAGAGCCCTCAATCTTATAAACAGAAAACATGTTAGAGAATGACATTTTGTTTTCCCTAAGTCATTCTATTACATAAGGGTTCAACTCTGATTGTTTCTCTTTTTGTGTGCTTGTTTTTTTTAAGAGAGGGAGAACACATCACAGATGATAAACTCACAATTCATACAGCAAAACAAAATTTTTTTTAAAAAAGAAAAAAAGGCCCTCCTGACAGCTGTAATCAACGTCTCAATTTTGGAGGTACATGCACAACACAATTTGTGTTTGATGGTCATTGTGTTGTCTAAAAAAAAAAGAAATCAACATTTTTAGATTGAGTAATCAAGACATAAACCTAACAAATTCTAATTTTAACAGTGAACCCGACAAATTTTGATTATTAAATTCTTACAATGAACCTGGCCTCCACATTTGGATAATACATGTGATTACTCTTCAATAAGTTGTAACACAAAATCCAACATCATCCTAAATTGGTGTATAACAAATTCATATGGCACTTGTACGTGGTCATCACATCGTTCATTTTTGAAGCTGCGACATTTTCAGATTTGACTGGTTGGATCATCAACCTCTAACACACACTATTTCTATCTTTGGCAAGCAATGAAAAATGCAGCCCAGAATATGACACGCTGCACAATGTTAAGCATAACTATGGCCAATCTGGGCGCAATAACATCTAAATATATGCTATCTACAGCCAGAGGGACATCTGAAATAAGTAAGCCCATCTCTGGTTCTATAGACAAAAACGGTAGGGTCAGCTTTCGATGGCTAGACCAGAACCTTGATCCCTAGGAATGCTACAAATGCCAGTATAACATAACTAAAAGTCTTGCACCTTCTACCACACACAACACAACAAAAACAAAAACAGAAAAAACAATCATGAATAAAAAAAGATTTAAAAAAACGAGATTCATTCATTATAATAAACATGGATCAGTTTGCAACATATTCATATTCAATTCCCTCCCTACCCGACCCAGAACTCTGTTCACGAAGGTGTACCATATGGCAGAGTAAGCCTTGCTGGGCTACATGTCTCTATGTATGTCCCACAGCTACTCCCCAGTCACCCCATCCTCATCACATGACTGTATCTAGGTATACACCTCGGTGTAAGACCAAATGACACGCCATAAAAACCACTCCAATCACTTCCAGACTTACAGGAAGGATCAAATTCCCAAAAGGGTCCATTAAGCACAAGTGCAAAACAAGAGCAATCACACGACAAACCATCAGGTTGTCTGAATTGCCACACATACAAAAAAAAAGAAAAAAAAAAAAGAATTATCAACCGCAAGTTTTTAAAAAAATTGATTCACAGTAAACACAATGACGACACCAATAAAAATATCACCACTTTCTCCCAACAGATTATAATATCATTACATGAGCGATAAAAAAACAAAAATTCAACAGGACTAAGCCAAATGGCTTTGTCAACGAGCATTAGAAGCAAGCGTTGACATGACATCACAGCTAAAACATGATTACTCCCCTTGAGCTGGTGTTATGAGATTACACCCCAGGGAATCTAGACATGAAATATTAGTCATTTCTCAACACAACTTCATGACAATTTCAACCACACAAGACTTCTTATTATGCTACACTGGCAAATAAAAATGTTGAAAAAAATAAAGTTCCAACTGTCATTGATTTCACAATCAAAACCTGCTCTGAAAGCATAAATCATACGTTTTTAAACAAACTACTGAAGGCCAGGGTCTTCTAAGTGCAAGTTAAAATATTTCTGTATCATCTAGTTGTAACCCAACACAACACTACACAAGGATAATGATAAAGAAAGAAAGATTCTCACTAGTTTCACCATTAAGATAATAGCTGTTTGCTCTTACGTGGCCATAATGCGACAGGCATTATACACAGTGCCACAGATGTTTGCTTGTTTAATGATCATTTTGGATGCTCCAAACATTCTGAGTTTATATCAGAGCCACACAAAACAGCAGAATAAAATAATACGTTAAACGAGATAGAGATATGATTTACAAGGGAAAAAAGCAAAACAAAACAAAAACAATACTATGGCAAAAGACAGACAAACCCATAGTGAAAAAGACAAGAGCACAGTGAAATCAACAAGACAACGATAGGAATACACTGTCCTTATTGGTTGACCAAGGACTTTGTAAATGGAGTTGTTCAATCTAGGTATCAATAAAATGATGATGATAATACCCACTGCCTCTTCTTGTTCTACTGATCAGCTACAAGTGTTTAGCCACAAGACAGCTGAAAGTTACATACAAGGCCTAATTCTAAAACTTTAAGTATTCATTCACATGCTGTTTCCATTCCATATCACAAAAATAGCAGAAAATAAACACAAACAAACACACAAACACACACACACACACACACACATACACATACACACACATACACACAAAAAAAACCCCAAAAAAATCCATTTACTCCACCACAACACTGGCTTCTAAAGCCACAATCAATTCAATAGATAAGGAATAAGAGACAAGCAGTGGTCCCAATAGCTATGATATGAGAGAGACGGAGACAGAGAGAGAGAGAAAGATAGACAAAAAAAGAAAGAGCTAGAACACTGAATAGCAAAACTACATTATTCCTAACCACAACATGAGACAGCACCAAAAAGTTTGGTCAATACGAATTGAAAGCAGAGAAACAGGAAACATAATTTCATGAGTTTACAACTACATAAAAATGGACAAGAGCGAAGAATGCCGTTGACTTATCTGATAAGGATTTTTTCAAAAACTGTACTCCATCAAACATCAAAGACATAGTAGAAACATTTGCAGATGATAAAGATTAGATAACAAAATTGAAATGCCTGTATGTCATGTATAAATGCAAAACTGCACATTTTGACAACTTTTAAACAAGCAAACTATCTCAAACTCCTGGATTTGGGGGGGGGGGGGGGGGTCACAACATCTATTGCGTGGTCTTGGTGCCCTATTGTGGTTTTAGAATGCAGGCACTGGAAACCATCAAAATTGTGTGTACATAATTCTAAGGAAGACAAAAATTCTTTCTATAGTTTGATGTAATGCATTCTCTTGCAGAGGCATTACACAATGTAAAAACTAGTTTTGTTCTAGCTCTTTTCTTCAAACTACGTTTCAAAGCATAGAAATTCATTTCAGATATAAATTTTGAAAAAAAAATAAAGAAGCAAATAACAAGAACTTATTAATTTTCAAGCATGATAAACTTAATCCAATAATCTCATTTTTTTTTTACTTTTTCTCTTTCTTTTTTTTTTTCTCGCTAAATCAAAACCACTCCATTAGATTAAACCATAATGCCATATCATAACTCTAAAATTGATTCTTTTTTTTTCTTTTTTCATATTTCAGTACACTACATATTTCAAACCCATATTGCTCTTGAAGATTACCATATATCACAACAAGATAAACTGGATCTTTGATTATAAAAATATCTTTTTGCAGAGCAAAACTGGCAAAATTCTTTTGGCAAATTGAATCTAGCAATCACAGTGAATGAGCAATTTAATGTAGAGCATGTTTCAAGAAATAACAAATGACCTGCTGTGTTCATAACACGAAATTTGAAAGTTTTGAATTTAAAAAAAAAGATAAAAAAGGAAAAAATAACAAGATTGCTTCTACAGACAAGCACAAAATGTAAAAAGCGTTTTGATGTTATGCTTTAATGCCCTGCTTCAACACTTCTTGGGTCATGACAAGCAAATAGTCAGTACTGTTAGTACATCTCACAACCTTTGGCATTGCGCACAAAAAAAAAAAAAAATTAAGTTTGTTATCTAACTGATGTTGCATCCAAGGAGAATGCTATGGTGTTGAAACTGCATCCCTTCAATATAATAATGCAAACGGTATAACGATGTGCCTTTTCAGCCACCCTATGCAATGAAATGACCGTAAAAAATCCTATAAAAACTAATCAATACAAACTAATTTCCTTGTTGTTTTTTTCTATTATAAAGATTTGGAAGCTAGGAAATAAAGCAAAAAAAAAAAAGAAAAAAAGGGAACCAAAAACAAAATATGCCGCACAAAAAGTGAAGCATGGATAAGACACAGGGGGAATAATTCAAATACAGTACATATAACTTTTCATGACCACGGTTAGCTGAGGTAGTATATTATTCATAAATGTTGTGCTGATTTCTCAGTGTATCTAAACTCTGATCTTTAAAGCAAGAACATAGCTAGAATAAAAATACAATTTAACAATACAGAAAACAGTAATTTTTGTCAACTGACAGTATCAAAGGACATTGGTCTTATAAGGTCTATCCTGGGACATATTTTATGTAGCATGACTTGAGGCCAGTCTTGTAACTACGGAATTTAGTATGAAACTGTCGTCATATATTTTTAAGGCTTTAACTTGAAGGTTTAAGCCAAAGCAACCCTAAGTAAACCTAGTTATCAAAAGACATTTTCTAGTCCTCACCTCATTACAGACTAAATATTCTAGGTACGGACTGGACTACAATCTGGTGATGGTTCCTTTATTCACACCTATACACAAAAGGGAGAGGCTGGGAGAAGGGTGGCGGTGCTGAGGAAAGGTAAGGGAGGAAAAAAGAGGGTGAGGTTGTTTTTTTTTTTATTGTCACATTTGGAATTTTCTGTTTTACAATCGATTTTAAATTAAATCTATCAATTCTTCCTATAAAATTTAGACTACTATTGAAAAACAGTTTCATGAAAAATTAAGGCGGCAAGAAATATCAAAAAGCGAGCGCATGTACAAGGTAGTGGATGTATATATATATATATATATATATATATATATTCCGACAGTAATGAAAGGCTTGGTAATAGTCCTCCACAGCTAAAACTTAACTCTGCTGTACCTAATTCTATGTTCAGTCTTGCTACATAAAATTGGACCCATTAATGAGTTACATTTTATTATTTTTTAACCCTAACAATTTAAATCAGAAACAATTTTCGGAGGGGAAAAAATTAATATCATTCAGCTAACGTTCCGCTCCCTACCTTGCTAAAAATGAATAAAGAAATAAAGAAAAAGAAAAAGTTTTCTTTTAAGACTCCTCATTGCGACTGCATAAAGTTTGCAGCAATACGAGATTTTCGCTTCATAGGCGATGATCCATTGGACGACTGGGAGGAGGAGTTTAGCTGGGAGTGAGTGGAGCTTGTGTCTAACGGCATTTCTCCTGAAAGAAATATATCCTCTTTGGAGTCATCGCTCAAAAAAGCCGATTTGACATCTCCTGTGGAGTCTCTGCTGTCAACGGCTGCTGTAATGCAAGTGGCGGTTTTGGCGGTTGATGCAGTTTTACCACCGAGCAGTTGGGAGACCGAAGAATCTTCTGTTTGTTTCACTCCTGCTAGATCTGCGACGTTCCCACTCACTTTTACATCAGATGAAATCTGGGTGAAGAAGAAACATTTTTTGGGGGGTTTTTTGCTTGGTGATGAAAAGGAAACTTTAAAGGGACCAATAAAAGAATACAATGCCAAGGACTCAGTCTCATGTTCGTGTTTTAAGGTGAATTAAAATATGTTTAATGTTTAAGTCTAACACCATGTTTTGATGCTTTGAGTCATATCATCGGTGTAGCGCTCTCGTAGATTAAACGTGCTGCCACACATAAACGGAGGACTCAACATGAAATATCTCACCCAATCAAATGACACTCACTACTTTTAAGGCTAAAATAGTATAGATAAAACAAAAGGAGAGTTATACTATAGTAGCAAACATTTACAACAGAAACAAAATAGTAGCATATATACAATAAGAATATAAGCAAAAACCTGTTTCTTACTGCTTACTGGCTTAGAGAAGATACATCACAGATATCCATCTATGGATATTTTTTCATATTCCTAACCCCACATTTTTATTGTACATTGGCAATGTTGTCTCTAGCGGGTGCAAAATTGACCTAAGGCTGGGTCCACAAATCAGAGGGGCAAATTCAAATTTTTTCAATGATATAGTATTTCTTCAATTTCAAGTATTGCCATTTACTGTTATCAGTCGATTCCCCAAGAAACAAGTTGAATAAAAATACTTATTTATGAGTATGGGTTTAAAAAGTCCTATTGATGTCTCCCATACTGGCCTCTCCACTCTCCATGCAAGAGAAGAATGAAGGGTGAATTATGTATTCTTGCATTACCAAAATGTATCCGTCTTAGCAAAGAATGCTTTTAACATATATATACTTTGTCCCATTGGGGGAAAAAAGTATTAAAAATATTATTTTCCAAGACTTGCCTGTAGTGGCTAAGCAGCATATCTTTGTTAGATAAGACTGCAAGTCCAATCTCAGGCTACATAAAAATTTGTTTGACCTCCCTAGATGTACACCTCAATGTGTGTTTTCCTTGAGTCATTCAAGAGCCGGCACAGTGGACTAGTCACCTGCTTGTCTTAATTTCTTGACTCAGAGCTTTTCCTGACTTTTGCTTGATATCAGATTGTGCTTACACTTTCGAAACATTCTGGTATCAAACATTATGTTGGGTCCCTACACTGCTTTGAGCCGTACTAACGGGATCTTTTTTCCAAGATATTTCACGATATGTGAAAATTCCAATACTTTTCCCAGTCCTTTTTTTTTTTTTTTCAAAACCGAATTTCAAGACTTTTCCACCCAGTTTTTCCAAGGTGTAAAAACCCAGTCAATGAGTTTCATTATTCATAACATTCTCACCTTGTCACAGCCTGCCTTCACCTGCCAAGCAGAGGGAACTGCTGCAGAGAATTCAGCTCCATTGGGCTTCAAAGTAACGACAGAGTCTACTTTGACTCTGTCATCATCCTTCCCAAAAATGCTACAAGAACCATCCCCAGAATTCTTCACACCCTCCACCGTTGACGTCACCCCCGTACTGTCAGCATTGGAATTTTCTGTGGATAGCTGAGGTGTTGGCTGTGGCTGTGAGTTGAGGTAAGTGTGGGAAGGATTCCACAACAGAGAAGCTTGCTGCAGAAGCTGGGAGGAGCTGGAAGGGCCAGCCACAGCTTGTTGAGTACCGCTCGGCACGGATGACTTGCTGTCATCGGGAACACTGGCCGACGTTCGCTCTGACAATGGACAAAATTACCAAATATTTAAGAAATATCTTAAATATTCCAAAATATTCTAATAGCTCACCATCTTGATAAGTAACTAACATTCTGTACTCAAATGTTTTAACATTACGGTTTGACACCCTGTTTCAACACTAAATATCACTAAACACAAATCTAGTAGAGCATCAGGAAGGAATAAAACATGCAGCCTGAGCATATTTTTTTTTCATTTTTATTGGAGTCTTAATTCTTAACCCATTACACCCCACTTCAACCAAAAGCGCCGCTAAAAAAACCCTGTCAAAGATCCTACTTCGACTGAAAGCACCTGCTTATTACTAATGTCATGAATCATTTCACTAGGACTGGAAACGGCGGCGAAAAAACAAATAAACGTATTCACCTGACAGCTGACATTTGGGGCTTTATTATAGTTTTCTCTTCGACAAAATTGAACTGCTGGCAAACTGAAATATGTTTTGTTTTCTAAATCAGACACCGGCAACTGCTTTCTCCCACCGTGCATTCGAGCTATAGAAAGCATTAATTTAGATGATTTAAGAGAGGATAAAAAGAATCAAGATATCAAAATTGATGAAAACAATGCTGTTTTGTCATTTATCTTTGCAAGGGACATTGCTTCGCAAATTACCACAGCAGTTTATAGAGTTTAATCAGACTTTGGAGATTAGAGGTTGTTCTGAAGAATAGAAAGGAAAAAACACTCGGCTGTTTTACATTTCATGATTTCTTTTTATTGGTCAAAACAACATGGTATCAATCAAATGATACATGTTGATATAAATTCAATCTTTAAACTACACAATTTACACAAACTTTGTACAATAACATGCTTTTTTCTTCATCTAATGACTTTTTGAAAATGTCCACTCTGAGATTTTATGGAGTTTTGCCCCTTTACATAGGAATATGGACTACATTTTCTGCCTGAGCCCTGAGAAAAAAAATAAGAAAAAAGGAAGGGGAGCAATGCAAAGCAAACCAAGAATATCAACACCTCAACAAAATAATTCAACATCTTTTCTTGTTTGAAAACATGAAAATCTAGCTTGGTCAACAATTGATTGTACTTACTTTCTAATTTTTCAGCAGAACTGTATGATGATTTAGAAACAAAGGAATTTGGAGATGTGACATCTACTCTTGCAGGAGGAATAATTCCTGTAAATAATAATGAAAAATTCCCTTAGTCCCCAGGGTGAATTTTTTTTTCCGGGTTATATCCAAGGAAGTACGTTTTTCCTCAGGTATCCGCTGCAGTGAAGAGCAATTAACTGAACCATGGAGGTAAGAGGTATTATTGAGAATAAAACAAATTTACTTAGAGATACATTTTTTTTTCCAAAACATGAAGTAAGTGAAAAATACAATTCAAAAGCAATTTGCAAATAAGAGCAGAATAAGTATTGGTTTAATCTTTAATCTGTAAATTTTCTAATTTGTTTTAAAAGGCTGACGTTCAACCTCTTTAATCAACAGCATTGGCTACTTGGCCAGGATTCCAATATTGAACTTTCTATTCTATTCCAGCAACACAGGAACCAATACCAGACCTGTCCATTAATGAAACAAAAAAAAATCAGAGCATTCCCTGCAAATAATCAGAGCATTCCCTGCAAATAATCAGAGCATTCCATATTCTTATTGAAACAAAAGGAACGAGTGGGGAAAAAAAGCCAGGGAAAATAGAAGCACCAATTCAAAACAGTCAAATAATGTCAATAATATCGAAGCACTGCCTGTAGTGGCTAAGCAGCGTATCTTTGTAGATAAGGCTGCAAGTCCAAACTCAGGCTACATTAAAATTTGTTTGACCTCCTTAGATGTACACCTCAATGTGTATTTTC
>JAUEKY010138788.1:0-10088 GCA_031833965.1 Scyllaea pelagica
CTCTCTCTCTCTCTCTCTCTCTCTCTCTCTCTCTCTCTCTCTCTCTCTCTCTCTCTCTCTCTCTCTCCCTCTCTAAACTTTATCTCTCTCATTCTCTATCACTCACCAACCACACACACACACACACACACACACACACACACACACACAACAGATGATTTTCTACTCTTAAGTAGCTTTTTTTTTTGAACATTTCGTGAGATTGTGAGCCGTCACCTTCCTGATGGTCTTTGCCAGTGAGCACCATTCACACTGACTTACTTACGTATCCTCTTGGTGCTTGCACAGCACATAAGGCCAACACAGAGGATCTCCATCCAGATCTGTCAGATGATTTCTTTTCCAGTTGACCCCAAGTCCAGCCCTGCTCCTTCATCTCTTTTTCCATGGACCTTCTCCATGTTTCCAGTGGGCGACCTTTCTTTCTTTTCCCTAGGGGAGTCCATATAAGGGCAGTTTTTGGCAGAGCACTCGATTCCATTCTGAGCACATGGCCAGTCCACGTCCATCTTCTCCTTTTCACTATGTTGGATATAGGTTCCATTGATGTTCTTTTTAGAAGGTTTTCATTGGATATTTTATTTGGCCAAAAGATTCTGAGGATTTTTCTTAGACATCTATTTGTAAAGGTGTCTAGTCGTTTGCAAATGGCTGATGTGGTTTTCAAAGATTCTGATTCTTGTAGAATCTAAGTTTTGTTTTGAATGACATTTTTCTCGAGCTCCATATACTATGTAAACTTCCGAATGCTCTTCTAGCTTTACATAGTCTTTCAGCAATTTCATCTTCTGAGTTGCTATTCTGAGTAATTTTGCTGCCACGGTAGGGGAATGTGTCTACATCCTCGATTATATCATTTCCAATCTTGATGGGTTCTTTTGATTTGTTGTTCAATCTCATCAATTTTGTTTTTCCCGTATTTATTCGGAGGCCTATTTTTTGGGCAGTGCTCCATACTTTAAGGGTTTTGGTTTGCATGGCTGCATAGTTCTGTGAAAGGAGTACTATGTCATCAGCGAAGTCGAGGTCTTCTAGTGTTTCAGTAAACGTCCACTGTAAGCCAGTCTTTTTGTTTTCGACAGATTCTTTCATAATCCAATCAATGGCAAGTGAAAACAAAAATGGAGAGAGAATGCAGCCCTGTTTAACACCTGTATTAATTTCTAACTTGTCTGACAAAGTATTTCCACAGATAACTTGTGCATGGAAGTCTTTATACAACAGTTTGATTATGTCTACTAATTTTGAGGGGATACCATAATGGCGAAGGATATTCCAAAGAGCTGGTCTGTGTACACTATCAAATGCTTTTTCAAAGTCTATGAAATTTGAGTATAATGATGAATTCCATTCTCTGCATTGTTCAAATATTTGTCGAAGGGTAAATATGTGATTCGAGCAGGAATGACCCTTTCTGAAACCTGCTTGTTGCTTTCTGAGTCTAGGCTCAACCATGGGGTTGATTCGATTCAGCAAAATTCTACTAAATATCTTATTCTTGATCGATAGAAGCATAATTCCTTTCCAATTATTACACTGGGACAGGTCTCCTTTTTTGGGTAGTTTGACAATTAGTCCAACACTCCATTCTTTGGGAAATTCTTTGGTTTCCCATATTTGTTTAAAGATATTGTGCAATATCTTTGGTGTTTCTTCTTTTTCTATCTGAATCATTTCTGCTGTCACTCGATCATCTCCAGGTGGTTTTCCAGTGTTCATGCTTTGTATAACTTTTTTTATTCTCCAAGATAGTTGGTGGCTGGATATCGATATCCAAGTCTCTTTTTGCAGATTTAATAGTAGCACGAAGCCTGGGCGGTTCTCTGTTTAATATAATTTGAAAATGTTCTTTCCACCTTTTGATTTTCTTTGCTTCACACGAAAGTAGATTATCTTCTACGTCCTTGATTGGTACGTTACAATTATTATAGCTTTTACAGAGTTCATTTGCTGTTTGATAAAAGGTTCTCATATCTTGTCCTGACTAGCTTTTTCGGCTTTTTCTGCTAGTTTTTCATGGCAGATCAACTTGTCTAACCTAGTAGACTTTTTAACTTTCTTATCAAGCACCTTATTTTCTTCTTGAATTTGCTCTTTCAGTCTCGATGGTATGGTGTTCAGAAGACGACTTTTTGTTCTTTTCCTTTCCTCAATTTCCAGGAATTGTCTGGTATCCATGCTTCTTTCCTCTTTTTGCTTTATCCAAGAAATTGTTCACTTACTTCCAATAGTTCTTGGTAGAATTTAGCTAGGCTGACGTCTTGTGTATCCTGTAGGACTTGATATCTATTCTTCAGCTCTAATTTGAATTTCTCCGAAACTTCAGGAATCTGAAGTCTTGTGACATCAAATTTTTGAGACCTTTCTTCTCCCTTCTTTGCTTTTCTCAATTTTAGATGAATCTTAAAGATTAGAAGCTATTTAGATTTTATGTTTTTATATTTATAATCTGTATTGACCACTAAAAGGCTCTCATTTATTAAGTTTTAATCAGATGCTTCAAAAATAGGATTGGCAGTACGGCTACCCCTGCTATAGCTCTTTCAAGAGTTTTAACACCTAGGCGTATGGGTTTATCACTACCTAAATCATCTATTCCCTGGCCCTTTTTCTTAGTTTCAGTTGCTACTAAAATGTTAATATTAAATTTCTTAGCTTCGTTCATAGTGGTTGCACCTGTATGGCGCAGCCTTTAGAATCACCAGACTATGCTTGCCTCTCCACCACTACAAGGTGGGATACGTCGGAGAGCGCAATGCACAGCAAAAACAGTAATTCGAGCTTTGTGTCATCGTGTATCTGACAGGTCTGTGTCCGCGCCTCAAGATTGTCCACCCAAGCCGCATTCAGCCCAAACACTGCAAGAAGGAGATCACAGAGGAAAACATAGAGACCCGCACTTTCAAGACAGACTGGAATACAACTATGAAGCCTGACACGGTGCTGAAAAAAGATCAAGAGCAGCTGCACAAGCTCTTCAAGTACCACCTACCCAGCAACAACACCGTGGTCTACATCGAAAACAACTACCCCGGTGGCGGGTGAGCATCTCCTCTCCTCATCTTTTGCCTTACTCAGAGGTGCCAACCTTACGCCTAAATGGCATATTCTTACGCCTTTTGGCGGTTTGTACAATCCATTGGTCGGAATGTAGTTTTCCCCGTCTTTTTTTTTCTTTTTAACATTCTATGACATCGGGAGTCGTGCTGAGTAGTTTAAGAGTGGTTACAGGAAATCGTAGGGCGCAGTCATCAGTGGTCATGGCTCTGGCTCTAAAAAGAAGCGACTAGTGTTTGAGTCTGCCTCAGGACAAAACCACGTTGTGATTTTATCACTATAACCCCAAGCAAAACCCCCTATCCCACTCCCCTGGTACCTGCAGCATCGATAGGTGGAATTTAGAACCTTGTCCTATCAGAGACGGACGATAAACTCGGAAATCCAATGCGCACTTTCCCTTGGCAGTTGGAAATCGACGAGAGAAGGCTGCAAGGCCACTGTCCGGGCAAAATTGAAACCCTACCATAACCACCAAAAGGTCAAAGTAGGCTGATCATCTGCTTGGCTTAACGGCATAATCTAGAAAAATTCCGCCGCAATATGAGTCGGCCCTACACGGAAATGGCACAAGGCTACTGGAACATGAATTAAAAAGATGAAAGGGTTGGCAGCTATGGTCACCTAGTCTCTCCAGTCCTCTCTGTCAGTTCATGCCCTGATGGTCTCCACATTGCTTCTCCCTTTTGTCCGCTTCCTGATGCTGTCAACCAATTTCACACTCTGTCTTCCTGCTGCTTACTTTCCATCTATCAGTCATGCTGTCGCCAGCTTATCAATCTCCCATCTTCTCTCATCACATGGCTGAAGCACTTTGCTTGTCTTCCTCTTATTCAGGCAAAAAGAGGTTTGTATGTTTTTATCTTGCCTCCTCTAGTACATTTTCCTTTGATTTTCTGTCCATCTATTCTGGTGCCCACAGTGGTTATGAGATGGAAAAGGAACTTTATAAATCATCATCATTATCCAGTCACCTTTTACCATTTCAGTGAAGGCCGACTCTTCTTGAGACGGAATTTCTCTAGATCATGTCATTAAGCCAAGAAGGTGATCCACCCACTGTGACCTTTGGTGATAGAGTTTGTTTTTTCTTTTACCTTGCATGGACAGCGGACTTGTAGCTTACACTTATTTATTTCCAACTGCTAAGGTGTCTTTAACATGCGCAAGGGACCTCTGAATTTATCATCTATGTCAAGGATCAGGGGAGTGGCAAACATATCGTAGGATGGGTTTTAATGATAAAAACCGTTGTGTGATTTTTTTGTCCACACGTGGACTCAAACCTGTGATATTTCATTTCAGAGTCAGGGGGATGGCCACTTTGCCTCCACTGTACAAATCATTTCTGTTTTTATAAGAAACTGGCACCAACACCTCAACCAGTAGAGCTACTGCCTTGTAATTTGTAGGTCATGGGTTCCATCCCCCAGCGCACAGTCACCTCTCTATCTATTACTCCCACCTGGCAGTCAGCATTAGGGAAGCAGTGCTAAGGCAAGACTGATTTGCCTGGTGTTTTTATACTGCATATTGGTGAGATATCTGAATAAGCCATTTGTTGATATAAAACCTAAACAGCGTTAAAACAGGCATTAAACCATAAGGTTGAGCTGTTTGGCCTAATGATATGATCCATCTCAAGTTGAGCCAACCCTTCATAATAACGGTACAAAGGGTACTGGATAATACTGCCTCAATCATGAGACATTCCTCTTCCCTTTCAGTTGGAAATATAAAGGGAGTGAAGTGCCACCTAAAGTGTTTTCACTTTCTTTTTCACTGTTCATTCCCATCCATGTCTTTTGATGAATAAGTCAACACTGTTAGAAGCCATGATTAGAATACTAGGCATGCTGGTAGCATATTGAATGCCGCCTTTAGAAGATTTGGTCTTACTCATATTTATTCGAAATCAGTTTAGTATTAGAGCTTGCATCTGATGTCATAATGCTCGGTAAATATTACCTCAGCTTCAGACGTCATTTATTGAAGTATTGTATAATGCAAACAATCTTCAAATGTCTCATAGGATTTTAATGAGAATGCAAAAACTCTGCCCTACACCAATGTCATCCCATCATATTTCCTCTCTTACACTTTAAGCTGTCATAAAGCTAACTATACACTGGACCAGTCTCTCATTCGACCACAACTATCACACATCCTTTTAAGATACTAGCTTATCCATCAGCAATTATTAGAGACGGGGAACAACTCCGTTTCATTTTTGTCCCTTTTTTATCATTGGTCAGTGTGCCCTTTTATATTATAACTAGTATTGGAAGATTATGTGATAGAAATGTTAAATACCTCTGCTCTGTTGTCATGCATATTCATCTTTAGCTTGATTATGATCTACCACCTTTACTGTGGACAATGTGCACTCTATGCAATTTCAGTGGTTGATAAATTTCTACTTCCTTTTCAAGAGTTTAGAACCCTGTACTCTCTTTACAATACCTTCCTCTCCTATAGAATTTTCGTTTACCAAGGTAGATTTCTACTATGGTTATCCCCTGTCACCACTGCCACCAACTAGTGGGTACCCAAAACATGGCCTATATTTTATCAAGACTGCAGCTATTCAGACACATCTCCGAATAGCCTCGAGATACTATTCAGAGACGACTTACTTTTGTGAAGTTTTCACAAAAAATACTTTGTTTTATTTTTTGTGTTTCTTCAGCGCGACTTGGAAATTGAATTAACGAAGAGAAATTTTTGCTTGCACCAAATTACAAATCAGAATCCATCTTGTTAGCTTTTGATGAATCTAATTATCTAAATTAGATGGTTAAGCGAAAAAAAAATATTAATTAGGCCTAGGGCACAGTTAATCAGGTCGAAAATCTCCGAAGAGCCTGGAAACGCCATCCAGAGATATCTCCGAATAGCCACTTTGCTTTTTCAATGTGTGAGTGTTACCTCTTTTCAGAGAGCTCAAACTTGGATGTTCCCTATATTTATTTTGGATCATTCAAAATATTTCACAAATTGGAATTCTGATACCTAGATTTTAGGTGGCTGATATAAAAAAAAAATCTTATAAGATTTTGTCTACATCAATTGCTTGCAAAGATATGGTCTGTGGAAAAAGTCCCAAGTCTAGCTGCATGACGTCACGCATATGGCGGAGACATCTCTGAATATTGGTTTTCTGTAATCATTAATCAAAATGTAAAACGGAAGACATATACTTTGAAAGCTAAATGGTGTTTCTGTGATTTTGTAGAGAATGAAAAGGTTGATTCGTATTTTTCTAGGCACCCAGTGGCTAGGTGAATAGATTCAGGCTTTCCTGTGCTTGCTCTTAAAGAAGAATGGTGAGAACGTGGGTGCGAACGAGTTTCCGTCTGTTAACTGTGTTGTCTCTATCCAAGACAAATGTGCTAGGACTTATCAAGCTTCATATCTTTGTCCCGTGTCTCATGATTGTTGGGGTGATTAAACTGCACCCAGAATTTTGAATGCTCCATCTGTTTGTTTACTTTTGGCGTCGTACAACATTGCACAAACCCCCTGTTGATTTGCAGTAATCATGTCCGGAAGGAAGTGAAGTGTGCATGTTTCAATGAAAAAGGTAAAGAACTAAGAATGGTTGTTTTGGGAGGCAGCTTTTGCTGCGGCTATGACTTAATTATGAATTGTTAAATGGAAGGCAGTAGCCTTCCAGTGAACTTCAAAATGAACGAATCACTTTTTACAACAGATGACCCTATTAGAATTGTCTTCACCATGCTGGTGATGGCTCCGGACATCTTTATCAAGCGCTTTGTGCACGCTTACTAGATTCTCCTCTGTATCTTTAAAAAAGCTCACCTAGTTTTGGCTGGCTTTAAAAGCTTTAGCCAGCAATTTACTGATAATTGAACATGGAAGGGAAACAGCTGTTATGAATCGGCTGATAGTTTTATATCCCAGCAATGATTTGCTGCTCATGCACATACTGCAATCTACAAAAATTGCTCTCTCTCTCTCTCTCTCTCTCTCTCGCTCTGTCTCTGTCTCTCTCTCTCTCTCTCTCTCTCTCTCTCTTTGTCTCTCTCTCTCTCTCTCTCTCTCTCTCTCTCTCTCTCTCTCTCTCTCTCTCTATCTGTCACTGTCGTTAGGTACCATTACATTTTGACTCGGAGCATCCAAGACGATGAAGGCACGATCAAGAAGATGCAGCAGATGAAATGGGTGGACCACAACACCATGGCTGTACTGCTAGAGTTGTCCCTCTTCAATGTCAACAACGGTGCAGCCGCTGCTGTGTCCATCATCTACCACTTCCAAGGAGGTAAGTCAATATATTTCCAACTCTTTAACTGCTTGCTAATGCACTGTGCGGCCCTTTGTGGCTACCTTTCCCATTACTTTCTAATGCACATTGCGGCTGATCATTTTTGTGCAAACACTTTTTGTTTTTCAAATTAGATTTTGAATTCTTATCTTTCGTTCGATGCTGAAAATATTAATGTATTGCATAAATCATATTATACAAGTGTAATTATAGCTCTAACTTTGCCTTGTTTCCTCACCCTACCCACTTATTCTTAACAATACTAAAATATGGCTCAAGTGTATTTGAATATAAATGAGAATCTACCTCAGAATAGTTAAGGAGTTTAAAAACTTTTACCCTTGTACTCAATGCCAACTTTTGTACAGTTTGTAGTTTCTGTCACAAGCAGAGCTCTGTAGAAAACCTATCATCCTGCGGCACAGAGATCAACTGATATCTCCCTTGATTGACACAGCAGCATTTCTTTTCAAAGCTTGGCTCTTTATCTTTTCATTGTCTTCTGTACTTACAGCAGCAAAAAGGAACACTATGAAAAGAAGGTGAGGAGTTGGACAGAATCAGGAATCAACAACGCTATTTAAAGGAATGATTAAGACTCAATGCCAACTAGATTTAGGCAGAATCAGGAATCAACAACGTTATTCAAAGTAATGAATAAGACCCAATACAAACTAGATTTGGACAGTATCAGGAATCAACAACGCTATTGAACGGAATGTGTAAGACTCAATACCAACTTGATTTAGACTGCATCAGGAATCAACCACGCTTTTAAAAGGAATGTATAAGACCAGTAGTAGGGCATTTGAGAGAGTCAAGGCCACCCTATGACGTCATCATGTTGTGCTGAGTCTCTCCCGCATCCTTCCAAAAAAGAAATTTTATGATACAGACATTTATCCCTACCAAAGTTTTAAAAAATATCACAATAAAAAAAATAACAAAGAACTCGTATTAATATAGTTTTACTCTATTTATGTATTAATATGTATGCTTTGTTGTTAGAAATAGAGTAATTTTTTATCATAAGTAGAAATATAATATAAATAAATCATTTATACTAACTAAAGTGATTTTCTATTAAAGGTGAGAGATCCCACACACCTTTTTTTAGATTTATGATGGTGACATTTATCCCAATCCTAATAAGGCTTTACATATCCCGCGGCCTGCCGCCAGCAAAAAGAATGTGAATGTGTTAAAATTTTAATATTGATGAGAAAGGGAAAAACTTACCTATTGTCTCCCTTGTTTTATTGTTAATGGAGTGTGCTCACTATCTCCATTTTCGAAAAATACATTCACGTCCACTTTGCTCGAAAGCCATGTTTGAAATGAATCATGGTTCTTAAGGGAGTGTTAACCGAAACTAAGTAAGGTTGTGATGTCATAAACTGGTTGATAGGCAGTTGTTAACTGTCGTGAAGAAGATGTAAACAGAAGCTAGGCTGGTGTTTAGAAAATGTTTATATGTAACTTAGCAGACACTCTGGCTGATAGGCAATTGTTCACTGCCGTTAAGAAGATATAAACAGAAGCTAGGCAGGTGTTTTTATGTATCTAAGCAGACACTTTCATAAATTGAAGCAATTCAAGCACTTTGAATGTGTTTTCATGTATGCGTGTAAGCAATGCAAAAAAAGTTCATTCATTGATTAGAAATATTGATTATTTAGAAAGCGACGGAGCAAATTTTCCGGTGCGCATCGATGTGATTCTCCTAATTGATTTTTTTTCTTCCCCATAATAGCGAACGGTTCAATAAAATCAATAACGTCACTGTGACAGAATTTAATCATTCAGAAACAGGGTAGTCTTCTACTATAAGAAACAGGATACGTTTGAATGGTTTTTCATGTGTGGTAATAGATGTTGACATAAGGGAAATAGATAATCATAAACGATAACTATTTTAATTTTGTACAAGAGATTAAGATACTTGATTTGCTTCTCTTGTAATCATACCGAGTAATATATCAAATGACGCGTCTCGATGATTGGAGTAATAATGTAACCTTATAAATGACTACAATTTTCAATCTCGACTGGGAAGATAAAGAAAATAGAAACAATTCCATCATGTTGCCGAAATCTATTAGAGGTTCAATAGTTGGTAAATCAGGCTGCGGATGAATTAACCTTTTACGTAGTCTATTATTAACTCCAGGCTTACTAGATTATGATCATCTCTATGTTTACGGTAAATCTCTCAATCAATCAAAGTAAAAAATTCTATAATGTGGATTTGATAACAATCTAAACAAAGAAGCAATCTTTAACTTTTTCAATAATAGAAAAGAAATAATAAAATAAAGATATTTCACCTTATCAAGAATTAGAAGAAATAGGCAAATCATTTAGAAATGAAAATCCTATAAAATGTCAATATTTTGATTCTGGTGATGACATACTAGATACTAGAGATCTTAAATCTAAAAAACAAAGACTTAATTATTCGATTATGTATTACTAGAAAAAAAAAACAATTGTAATGATTATCATACAAGAGAAAGATATAATAATGTTGATTGTTTCTATCTCTCTCAGAATTACTTTCGATTACCTAGGAAAACGATAAGAGAAAGCTCACTTTATATTATGCTTGTTCAAACAAGATAATAAGAATATTCAACACACACACACACACACTTACTTACTTAGCTCTTAGTTCCTCCCGTGTCCCTGACACATTGGGCCATCCAGATTCGCCATTGGTCTCGGTTTTGGGCCGTGATGTACG
>JAUEKY010138898.1:0-10086 GCA_031833965.1 Scyllaea pelagica
CTCTCTCTCTCTCTCTCTCTCTCTCTCTCTCTCTCTCTCTCTCTCTCTCTCTCTCCCCCTCTCTCTCTCTCTCTCTCACACACACACACACACACATACATACACACAGATACATACATACATACATACATACATGATATATCTCACAATAATAAAGTATGCAGTCAACAAGTGACAGATATTTGAGCCTTACACAGGGATACGAGAAAATGAAATGAAATGATTACAAATAATTGTTTTGGCAAAAAATTCATGTATGCAACTGGGACTCAGACCACTTGTGTCTCACTTCCCGAGCAGTTTTGCTGCCATAATAGTATTTACATCACAGGCACCTTTGATCATACCAGGACAATTTTGGGTTATGTCTTTGCAAGGCACTTTCATGATTATCAAACTTTGGGTGTTAAACTTTCACAATAGCCTCATGTAAGAATACACTGAAACCTTGTCATACTGCCCGCCACTGTACTGCCATTCCCATACACTGCCTGCTTTTTGCTGATCTATTTACAGGGAAATAACCCTTTGTACCCTCATTTGGGGAAACGGTGGCTCAGTGGTCATGGCTCTGGCACTGAAAACGAAGTGATGCGGGTTTGAGTCCAACTTGGGAGGAAAAATTACATAGTGATTTTTATCACCAAAACTCCAAGAAAAACCCTGTATGCTACTCCCCTGATCCCTATAACATCGGTAGGTGAGATATAGAGCCTATTCGATAAACCCAGAGGTCCCGTACGCACATCGCACGGGTTGAAGAACCCTTAGCAGTTGGAAATAAAAAAGAGTAGGCTGCAAGGCAGCTGTCCGGGCAAAATTGAAATCCTACCACTGCCACCAAAAGGTCACAGTGGGCTGATCGCCTGCTTGACTTAATTGTATGATTCAGAGAAATTACTTCTCAGTAATGGTAAAAGGGTACTTGATAATGAAATGATGAACCCCCATTTGCCAGTACTTCAGAGGGTACATAGCTTAAGTTTGCCTAAAATTAAAATACACTTCTTATTACACCACCATGGCAAAACCATTGATGTAGATCATACAAAACCCATGTTTAATGTTTCTCATAATATACTTAGCTTGATAGAATAGATAATGTGTAAGTAGCACCATTGCAGATGCCCTTATTGTCATTCCCATCCCTTCATTCTGTTTCTTCGTCTAGTGTGTCATCCTATCTAATCATAATGGCAGAAAAAGCTTCCAAGACTTTCTTTGACTGTTGTGAAAAAGACCCGCTGTACTGCCTTTCTCTCTATAACTATAACATCAGCTATTTGATAGTCCAATGGTTGGCAGGATACATACCTGTAGATCATCACCATTTTTTATTTTATCATCCAATACCCCAACTCTTCATGAGACAGAATTTCTCTTGATCATGCTATTAAGCTAAGTAGGTGATCAGCCCACCTTGACCTTTTGGTAGTAGTGGTAGGATTTGATTTTGCCTTGACAGCGGCCTTGCAGCCTATTCTTTTCGATTTCCAACTGCCAAAGGTTCTTTATCATGTGCAACATGCACATGGGACTTCTCCCCGTGTGGTGTCTGGGGTTACAAAATAGCGCCACTGTGATGCCAACGTGTCGTAAGAGGTGACTGCAGGGCACTCTTTCTGTCTTTCTCTCCGTCCTTGCCCTCTCTTTCTTTTCCTGTCTTCTCCCCTCTTTCTTCTTTCTTTCTTGCTCAAACTCGTGGAAGCTGCGTTATTTGCTTTTCTGACTATTTCGGGTGCTGACAAGGCCTAAATTGTGCCGATAGCACCGTAAAACCCTCAAGAAACAAACAAGAAACAAAAACGGGACTTCTGAATCTATCGTCCATCTGTGATAGGACTAGGCTGTAGATCCCACCTACTGATGTTTGAGGATCAGGGGAATGCACATTTATCGTCCGTCTCCGACCTCCGATAGGACTAGGCTCTTGATCCCACCTACCAACATTTGAGGCATCAGGGGACGGCACATGGGTTTTTTCTCCGGATTTTAGTGATCGAAATCACAATGTGATTTATTTTCCCCCAGTGTACTCAAACTCACAATGTTTTGTTTCAGAGCCAAAGCCACGACTATTAAAACACTGAGTCTTCCATACATGTAGATAACTCATTGTAAATAAAAACCTCTTCTATATAGGTAAAGAACTTTGTTGTATAACTGTTTGCCTTTCAGTTGCTCCTAGAAGCTTGTCCAGAGCTTGCCAGCTGCCAAGACAGGTATGGAAAATCCTCATTACACTGTGCCGTGGAGGTCAGAAGTGCCGAGCTGGTGAATTTGCTCTTACAGTTCAATGCTGACGTGAACATTCGAAACCATGATGGATTCACTCCCTTGATGAGCGCTTGTTTACACCATACATTCAAGGAGGACCAGGGGGAAGTCATGCGGAAGCTCCTTGCCCATGGAGCTATTGTCGACGTGCTGGATTACAGGGCGAAAAGAAGTGCACTGCATGTATGTATAGACACAGAAATCTTTCAGACTCTTTTATCACTATGGTTATCATGGAGGTATTCTACAACTAAGATGTTTTATTTGGTACATATTATGATCTATTTTTCTTATTTTATTTTATTTACTAGTGTTATAGTTGTTATTCCTTATTCCGAGTTTGGGTTTTTTGGGGCAGGAGGGGGGGGGGAGGGGAGAAGACCTCTTTGTTACTGAATAGAAATGAAAAGTGTGGACAAATCCAACGGTGAATAATTCCCAGTGTATGATTTGTTCAAGTTTACAAAGAAAACCAGGGTGAAATCGGAATAAAGTCTATTGACTCATGTGATTAATTTGTATGTGTGGTAATGTATCAGATGGGAAGAGAGGGCGGATTTTCTCACATTTGATATAATGTCCATGCCATTTATATATTTCTTTTTCTAAAGATTTTCTACTTTAATGTCTGGGTCAGAACTGGAAGGTGGTGGGTTCAATCCCTGGCCACTTCCTACTTAAGGCGTTAAAAAAAAAAGTCAGTAAATTCACAGCTGTACTGCCTAGCATTCTGCATGATGGGAACTGTGTTAAGACTGGTTGGCCTGGTGTCAGTATAATGTGACTGGGTGAGATATTTGTATTGAGTCTTCCGTTTATTTCTTTATGGCAGCATGTTAACTTGTCAGTAGCTCTCTGCTGGTGGTTCATTTTCATCATTCCATTATCAAGCACCCTTATACCCTTACAGTGTAGGGCTGACTCTCATTAAGACGGAATTTCTCTGGATCATGCTCTTAAGCTAAGCAGGTGATCAGCCCACTGGGACCTTTTGGTGGTAGTGGTAGGATTTCAATTTTGCCCGGACAGCGGCCTACTCTTTTCAATTTCCAACTGCCAAGGGTTCTTTAATGTTCGCAACTTGCACATAGGACTTCTGAGTTTATGGTCCATCTCCGATAGGACTAGGCTCTAGATCCCACTTACCGATGTTGTAGGGATCAGGGGAGTGGTATATGAGTTTCTCTTGGGGTTCTAGCGATAAATAGTGATTTCTCGAACTCGAACTCTGGAATCGAACCCACGTCACTTCATTTCAGAGCCATGACCACTGAGCGACCGTGACTCCCTCTGCTGCTGGTATGACTTATAAAATGTTGAAGAAACAGGACGTTAGACTTTAATGGTACAATGGTTTTGTTTATTTATTTTTTGGTTTTCTTTTGTATTCTATATTTGTTTTTTAGGGGTATGTGGGATTGGGGTTTTCCCCATCCATTTCTATTCAAAATTGTAGTTGTTTGTTAATATGAATATATAATAAGCATGTTTTTATTGGTTTGTTTTTTTTTCAAAAAACACCATATATATATCGTGGTACTTGCATGTTTTTATGTGGGTGGGAGGGATGTAGGTTTGTCTTTTTTTTTTTTTGTGTTTTGTTTTAGGTTTTGGTTTAACCAGCCCAATGGACCACACATAAGGCAAAACAAACACATTTATATTCCTTTGTTCAAGTAGTCCAATGATTTAGATTTAAAATCAAAGATTCCAGTGGCTCACAATATGTAAACTGTCAGCCTCTGCATCAATGGGTTGTGGGATTTGATTTTCCACCATTGCCATGTATAAAACGTAAAAATTGGCACCCACTACCGCCATCACTTGATATATTTGGCATTTTCTATGGGAGCAGTGTTAAGACTGCCAATACCAGCGTCAGTATACTGTGACTGGGCGAGATATTCAAGTGAGCTCTCCATATATCTCTATGTGGCAGCGTTGAAAACTGTCCAAAGAGCAGATGCAGCTTTTAAGGATATTGAATGTTAATGTCATAATTCACTTACTTACTTAGGCCTTGCGTTCCCTTGGGAGCATAGGCCATCAACAGAACTCCTCCACCTTGTCGGGCTTTGGGCCATTTTCTCTCGGCCTCCACCGAGCTGTAACCATTTTCCTTGAGGTCCTCCATCATGTCTCGTCTCCAGCTCTTCCTTAGCCTTACTCTTTTTCTTGCCCCTTGCGGGTTCCATGACAGAGCCTGTCTTGTTGTTTCAGGGGGTTTTCTTAAGTCTGTGCGCTAACCATCTCCATTTTCTCAATTTCATCTCTAATTTAATTGGTATTTGGCCTTATCTTGCCTATAATTCTTCAGTACTAATTTTGTCCTGCTACTTGATTCCAAAAGTTTTCCTTACCTTAAGCATTTGTTAAAAGGTCTGTCCTCTGCTGATGGTGGTTTTATTTAGTTGTCATATCATCATAACAATCCAAACCAATTCCCTCTATTTTTCCAAACAGTTAGCAACGGTGTCCGGCAACCCTGAAGCTGTCGAGATTCTGCTGGAGTCAGGAGCCGATGTGAACCTTGTCAACAAAGACCTCCGCACGCCCCTCACCAATGCAATATTTTCAGGGACTCGTGGCGGGAAGGTGCTGGAAAATTACCGCAACATCATAGAGCTTCTGGTGTCTTCCGGGTCAGATTTGGGAGTAGCCGTCTGTGAAAGCTGCAGCCCACTCTTAGCGTCAGCTCAAGTCAAAAGTCCTTCATTAACGGAGTTTTTTCTCATGAACGGGGCAAATCCAGACATCAGATGTAAGCTTGAGTTCCTTCTTTTTCCTCAATTAGGTTTTTAAACTCTCAGCATCACTATCTGTTCTTATTCTTATCATAAGTCCACTTGCTTGGGACACCTAATGTTACCAAATGTAATGACAGACAAAAAGCGAAGAAAGTAACCATTGCAATGTCAGACCCCCTTTTGAGAAATGTATCTTGGGAATTGAATGTATCACACTGTTATGTGTGTGAGTGGCTGCATGAATGGTTGTGTCAATTTTCTTCTTGTAAAACACTTTGAGCTTACCAGGAAAAGAGCTATATGAATGCACTTATTTTTCTTCTTATCGTCATCATTATAATCATTATTTATCTGAAAGAGGTGGAGTCTGTGCAAAATCGCACTGATCATTGTGTAGCACTGGGTGAGTAGAATACTTTCACACAAAAATAACTGAATAACTTTGTGTGTCAAGTTTTCATTTTGCTGCCTTTAAAAAGCTGTTTGATTCTATTACTACTCTTGAAATTCCATGTATCTCACTCGTACCAGCTATGTATAAATCTACCCTGACTATCACAAATCATACCACTGACACTTCTAAACAAAATCCTATAAAAAAAAAAAAAAAAAAAATTCAACTCCATATAGCCCACATTTGTGCACATGTGAGTCTGAAATATTGAACATAAAAACTAGTTGTGTACCACTATTGATTTTTTCTCTATATTCCATTTATTTGAAAAAATGTGGGGGACTCTGTGGCTCAGTGGTCATGGCTCTGGCTCCTGAAAAGAAGTGACACGGGTTCAAGTCCATCTGGGGACCTGGGGTCAGTATAATGTGGTGAAATATCCATGTTTAGTCCTCTGTTTATCTCTCTATTGCAGCATGTTAAAATGTTCAGAGTGCTCTGCTGGTGATAGGCCTATTTAGTATGAAACAGGGCATTACCCTAGCAGGTTTTTTAAAACTCTGCAAGTTACGCAGTGGCAGATCTGATGCTGATATTTGATTTTTTTTCCTGTCCCTTTCAGTTCCATCCGGCATAACCGCAGCTCTAGTGAGTGCAAGTCTGAACGACCTTTCAACCCTGAAAATCCTTGTGAAATTCAACTGCGACCTCACCTTGCAAGGCATAGTGTACAAGCGACGACTCCGCTTGGAACTTTTCATTGACCCTTTCCAGATGGCGCTGATGGGGGGCAGTGTTGATTTGTGTGTTTTGATGATTCTAGCGGGTTATCCGATCTCCAGGAATTGGAACAGAGAAGAAACTCGGCAGTGTCTGATGATTGGTCTCCCTTATATCATCCCTGAAGAAAATACAAGTCGTGCTATTGATGAAGGCATATCTGTGACTGATCTTTTCAGAAGTAGCGTAGAGACGAAAATGATTTGGATCATGGAAAAAAGTAAGACTGCTAGAAGTTTACAAGACCAGTGTGCATTTGCAATACGAAAATCGATGGGATTTCTAGTCAGCAAAAATGTTGAAGGCCTGCCTTTACCAACCACCTTGAAAAACTATGTGTGTTTGGAACACATACTGGTTTTCTTCTAATGTGTTGTCGAACATTAGAAATATGTTATTTTTGACCGTCCGTAGTGTAAGAATCCTGTGCCTTCTTTTTACTCAAAGAAAATTTTCCTTCAGGGTGCAGTCTGACGACATGTTTTCCTCGTCCTTTCATTCTTCGTTCTCGACGATCCCTTGTCCCGAAGGAAATGTCTGGAACCCATCCTTCTTTTCTTGAATTCACATATTCCTCATATCATGCATTCCTCGTCCAAGTTACTCTGTGATGGCAAGGACGAGGGAAGTGTGTTAGTGTTATACTGTAGCAGCAATGTAGCTCTGCGGAAAATTTATATTTTTTGTATGTTTCCAGTCTGCCTATATGCTAGCTTGCTTTTATTGTTTACTACTCAGCAATGACAAACAAGCTGATAAAAGCCTTCCAAAGCTTCAGATATCTATTTATATGTATATATATTTTTTAAACTGAAAGTTGTCATTTATAGAGATTATCGCTAACTAAAAGTTTGTTTGAAATTTCATGCTAATGATCAGCAAAAACAATTTATAAGATGTAATTATGTATATCTTTCTGTTATTCAGATTGAAAGGTTTGATTGGGTTTTTTTTTTTTTGTTGTTGTTGTTTTTGGATAAGGTCTAACAGAGCTCATAAAGTAAATCTCATCTAATTGAAAAATTCTCTTACATGATACTTATCATCTTTATGAAATGCCGAATCATTTTTGTGTGTGTGGCTATTGTTGAGTAATTTTTAATTCATGCCAGAGACATGGCAGAAAACTCTGAAATTTTGATTCTAAGAATCTTAGACTAAACCTGAAATAGGAGAAGTATTTTTTTTTTTTCCAATTCTTAGGAGAGGACGTTCTCTGTGCCAATGTAAAGATGAAATACAGTTCAGAAGTAGTACATTTAGGGCTTTTTTGTATGATGCATGATTAGTGTTTTGATACAGACAAAGTAATGTTTAGAGATTCCCATAATGTCATGTTTATTAGCAAGTGTGTTATTTCCACCTTTTATCCTAAAGCTTGACACACTTAAAGTGACTTTGCACAGTATGAGAATTTTTTTGATTTGTAACACTAACCTTTCCCTTTCCTTTGTGTTCTATTTATCTAGTTTTGAACATGAATGACTGTTCACATTGATATTTTACTCCAAATATTTTAGTTTGGTGGTACTTTCATATACCTTTACATTGATAGTTGCATTTACATCATGATATTAAAGCGTTTGTTTATTGATTTTTTTTTAGGTTTTTATGGTGCTATCTACACAATTTAGGTCATATCAGTGCCCAATGATATTTTTACACCAGGGATTAATCTGTGTTTTTATTGTATCATTATACTATTCGCTTAGATAGTTTTGATTTTCTAGGCTTTATTTTCTTTATGTCATTGTTTTTCTGGTTTTTGGGTTGTTTTTTTGTGTGTATATTTTGTTGTGTTTTTCTTGCCCACAAAATTCTATCTTTCATTTTTTTTTTTTTTTTTTACATTCAGTAGACTGTTTGCATGGAAAGTTTCTATGTTTGGAATATTTTTTTTACACTTTTGACCATGTTTGCTTCAATAGTTTTGACGTAGTATTTTTCTATATTGAATTTTTCACTTGGATAGTGAAGGGTTTTTTTGGTTTTGTTTAAATTCATGATACTATTTACATGTGAGCAATACAATCATTTAAATTCAGACACAAAAGTTTTATAATGGGGATTGTTTATCACTGTACCTTTGGTACAAATTATTCTATCAATTTATAAATAGGTATGATCTGAGTTTTCATTCTGTCATCCATTACACTATTCACTCAGATACTTAAAAATAATCTCGGTTTTATTTCCTCTTTGTCGTTGTTTTTCTGGGGGTTTTTTTGTTGGTTTTTTTGGGTATTTTTTTATTTATTTTTTTTTGACATCATTTACTTGTCAGTAGATAAAAGAATTTAAAAGTCAGACAGATAGAGTTGACACTGTGCTGTTTGTTATCCATTTACCTTTGTTACAAGTTATTTTATCAAGACATAACTTTGTCCACTAAATAGTCACCACATTATCTCAAAATTTTGTTTGTGGCTAGAACTATTCTGAACTTTTGTTGATTCAAGAAAGATGACTTTGAAGTGTTGACATTTCTTGCAGCATGTCTTACATTTGTCTCTTGCATTTGAATATCCTCATTTTGCTGGATATTGTCGTCCCAATTCTTTCCCACAGAATTATTGTTGGCTTTTATCCCATTTTGCCCCCCACTCCATTCGATTCATTTTGGTTATTTCCCTTGGATATCAGTCTGCTGTATTTCATCAGAAGTAATCAATAACCCTGTTACCTTATGTGAAGTAGTATGTGATCAAAAGAGATAAACATTTAAATTTAGATTCTAAAGAAACATTGAAATATGCGTAAAAAATATGCAAAATGCTAGTGAATTTTTAAGGGAAAGGGGGGGCAGGGGAGGGGGTGTTATGTGTTTTTTGTTTTTATTTTGTTGTTTTGGTACAGAGGACACATTTTTGTAATAAGTATTGCAAAGTGCACACAAACATAATAAAGGTGGAAAGGGTGGGTGACTAAAATGGTATTTTGCTTCAGTTGGGGGCACAAATGGAAAAAAAAAAAAGAAAAAGGAGAGCATTTCAAAAAGTGTAGTATCCACTTAATGCTCTCGAAGCAATTTACAAGGAGTCCCAGACCAATAGCCGCATTAAGAAATGTGACAACACAGATAGCTTGTTAGGTGCTTGTTCTTTTCTTTGTGTCGCAGCAATGCTGTTGATGAATGGCCAGGTACTCATTTACACCTGGGTGGGGTGGGAATAATGTGATTAAAGAGCTTGTATCTGTCTTAGATGTCTCTTTTCCATCTCTCAACCCCCCACCCCTTCCCTTTAAACCACCACTTCTGGAATAGATTATTCATTTGATAAGATACAGTTGTTGTTGTTTACATTCATAACATCATTTACTTGTCAGTAGATAAAAGTATTTGAAAGTCAGACAGATAGATTTGATACTGGTGCTTTTTGTTATCCATTTACCTTTGTTACAAGTTATTTTATCAATATATAACTTTGCCCACTAAATAGTCACCACATTATCTCAAAATTTTGTTTGTGGCTAGAACTATTCTGAACTTCTGTCGATTCAAGAAAGATGACTTTGAAGTGTTGACATTTCTGGCAGCATGTCTTACATTTGTCTCTTGCCTTTGAATATCCTCATTTTACTAGATATTGACGTCCCAATTCTTTCCCACAGAATTATTGTTGGCTTTTATCCCATTTTGCCCCCCCCCCCCCACTCAATTCAATTCATTTTGGTTATTTCCCTTGGATATCAGTCTGTTGTATTTCATCAGAAGTAATTAATAACCCTGTTACCTTATGTTAAGAAGTATGTGATCAAAAGATATGAACATTTTAATTTAGCTTCTAAAGAAACATCAAATTTTTGAAATATGCATAAAAAATATGCAAAATATTAGTGGATTTTTTTTTTTCGGGGGGGGGGGGGGGGGGGGGGGGGGCGGGGGGG
>JAUEKY010139009.1:0-10085 GCA_031833965.1 Scyllaea pelagica
CTTGAATGACTCAAAGAAGATACACATTGAGGTGTACATCTAGGGAGGTCAAACAAATTTTAATATAGCCTAAGATTCATATGCTGAGATTGGACTTGTAGTCTTATCTATAAAAAGATACTCTGCTTAGCCACAACCGGACGAGTTACAGTACATACTCTATATAAAAAAATTGTCGGGACCAATAAAAAAGATATTGTCATATACAGAAATGGTTTTATGATTTAAGGTAAATCAGGTTTTTTATCACTAATGATATGTAGTGAAAGCATTAGGACCTTGGAACCTTGCTGCTGCTTTGTGATATGTATAGAATGTTGATTGGCTGTGTTGTAATGGAGCACAATTCTCTGTTTTACTAGGCATGCTGGAATAATTCCACATCATATTGCTTTACAAGCTGTCTTTACCTTTGCCAGGTGCGCCTGAGCTATTGATTTAATACTGTGTGTACAGGAAGGCCTCTAATGACTTGTATTCATTCAAGCTGCATTATTGGATCCACACTGTCTATGGTAGTCCGGCATTGTTTGAGCAACAGGGTTGTTAGGACTATATATGTGTTAATATCCATAATTGACAATAATTGTCATTGTTGATAGAATGTTTACCTTTTTCCTCCCTCCGCAGGCGTCCCCGCCATGGTCTGTACACTGTTGGTGATTGGATCAACAACATAGCAAGCGGATGCAATGGTTAGTGGCAGAATTCAAGTATTGAATAAAGGGGGAAACTTATTGCTTTTTTTTCTCCCCTTTTAGATATTTCATAATTTGGGAGATGCGAAATGGTTTGGTTTTGTACTGTCATCTGAATTAAGTATATATAGCCAAATAGAAAAAAAAAACTGAAAGAAATGTAAGAAACGCCAACTTTGGTATAGTGCAATATCCCTTATGCTACATTCTCAAAGCACTTTACAAGGGGTCCCTTGGCAACCTCAACAGAAATACATGGGACAAGACATGCTAACTGCAAGGCCCTAGTGCATTTTGAAGTGGGAAAAATTTGAGCTAAGAGCCCTCTCCAAAGACTTGACTTTTTGCAAAGTTGCAGGAATCAAACTCTCAAATTCACAGCTACAAGCCCAAGAGTCTTACAGAAGACCACTAACTGCACAACTGCATCAGTCAGCTCTGGGATTGATCATATGTTTTTTCATTATAAAAAAGAAGTAGTTCTACTGAATAGCTGTACCTTTTCGTATTGTTTTGATTTTCTATTGCTTGAGCATTGTTATCAATCAATACTTATATTTTTACATTTTCTGAACAGAGGATATTCACTATATTATTAGCTTTCACTTGAAGATGTTATAAGTGTTAGGGGATCATGGAAATATGTACAAATTCTTATCAATATCAGACAGAATGTACAGGTCTGGGGAACAAAAACCACATAGTGATTTTTATCGCTAAAACCCCAAGAAAAATCCTGTATGCCACTCCCCTGATCCCTACAATATCGGTAGGTGGGATCTAGAGCCTAGTGGTATCGAAAACGGAGGATAAACCCGAAGGTCCGGTGTGCACATTGTGCACGTTAAAGAACCCTTGGCAGTTGGAAATTGAATAGAGTTGGCCGCAAGGCCGCTGTCGTGCCAAATTTGAAATCCTACCACTACCACCAAAAGGTCACAGTGGGCTGATCATGTGCTTGGCATGATCCACAGAAATTCCGCCTCAATAAGAGTCTTCTGTACACTGTAATAGTAAAAGGGTACTGGATAATGAAATGGTGACGATGATGATGATATACATATATACATGTATATCAGGTATTGATGAAAAACTTTTTTTAAATGTATAATGTGTTATCTTTTCAGGCTGTGGAATTCTGGAAGTGTTGAATGGGTACAGTAGTCTGCAGCATGTAATTTTCAGCTTGATGATTGGCCGTCCTGTGATAGTGGTGGGTGTAGCCAAGCATGAGCCAGAGGTCACCAAGTTCATCAGTGCATTAGCCGTTTTTATTCCGTCCACTAAAAAGTAAGTCTCGAAATGTTTTTGTTACACTATTTTTTTACTCTTTTTCTTTCTAAACTTACTGGTTTAGTTGGCGCACTTGTTTGAGTGTCAGCCTTGTAGCCGGTAAGTGGCGGGTTCAATTCCCACACCCTTAGTCATAAAAATTGTTTTTTTAGTAGCTGCCCACCTGGCGTTCGGCATAGAAGCAAGCGTTATGACATAGCGTTTAAACGTTTTTTGTTTTGTTTTTTCAACTTGATGTATTGGCGCTGTTGGGGGTCTGACAAGAAACCAATAGAACATAGGGCAATAGAGCAATTTAGCAACTATACCTGGTGTTTAGCATGATGGGAACAATGCAAAGATTGGTAGGCCCAGTGTCAGCATAATGTAACTGGATGAGATATTGGAGCGAGTTATCTGTTTTTCTCTGTGCGGCAGCAGGTTAACTTGTCCAGAGCGCTTCATCGTCGATATGACTTAGTTGTACAGTATTGAAATAGGATGTTCAACCTTAATAATGAACATTAAAACATTTTTTAAGCGTGATGTACACTATAGCATAGCTAATCCAAAATGTATGCTTCGGAACTATTTTTTTTTTGTCAAATTAAGCCACTTTTCAGATTAAACGTAGTATAGTTTTCAATGAATAAGACAAGGGTAGTTGTGGAGTGGCGTTAATTGTTAGAGGAGGGGGGGGGGGTTGAACTGGGTGAAAGTTTTAATGCTGACACCTCTACATAGCATCCTTGTTGCTGCCCTTGGCCATCCTCTGAGTTCAAAGTAAAAACTTCCATGTGATTCATAGTTGTACCATTCAGGAGCTGGTCATCCCACAGTGCCTTGTGCACCTTGTAAAATGTTTCAGCCAGGTTGGTGGCAGGAAAAGAAGGGAGCGGTAGGGATGGGGGTTGTTAAATGAGCTTTTGTTATCAATGACACCTGCACTTACACTTGGCGGCTGGCTGACTCGTGGCCTTGGGCTATCACACTGTACAAACAGCTGACCCTAGATGACATTGTGTGTACAGTTAACAGTTACTCATCTTTGCCTGTTGACTCTGACTGAATAGTTTTGATCAGAGAGAAAAACTCCATGACTGTTTAATCCAAAACAATTGTTCCTTGCTTTATTGATAGCACCTGAAACCCTGCCATCAAATTCAGTGTAAGAATGCTGTACAAACCTGCTCTTTTGGATGCAAAACTTGCATCTTTTTTATAAACAAATAGAGTGGACAGACTTCAGATCTGCAACTGGGATTCAGTAAGAATTTAGCTTCACCTGGAGACAAATTTGATGACTAAGACATGTAGCCAATACAACAGTTGGGTCAATGAATATTTGATTTATATCAGATTTTTAATTTGTTGCAAAAAAAAAAAAAAGGGTTTTTTAAAACTTGAATAAGAATACAATTGGTATTATTCATCTGAGTTTCTTTACACAAGTGGAAGTAGAGCTTTTACTGTGGTGGTGTTTTGTAGTTAAAACATGTTTTAACCTTGAGGTCTTATGCCTATTTCAATGCTTTATTGGCCATATCAATTAAAAATGGTATCAGTGTACAAACTCCTACCAAAGGAATCAAGTTCTTGTTTTGTTTTCCCCTGAATTTCAGTTGTTTTCAATTTATTTATTAATTCATTACTCATTTTTACATGCTGGTGTGCAAAGTGTGCCGCAACAGCAATTTAAAAAAAGAAAATTGATGAGAGCCAGGTATTTAAACATAAGATATTAAATCAGCATGAGCCATTTTGAAATTATATTCTTTTTGGGTTTTGTTTATTTTGTCTTTCTCTCTCTGCTTACCAAGACACCAGCGTTATGTGATACAATGGACTGCGAAATCCCTCAAAGTCTCAGACCTTTCCAAACTTCGACTGATCGGACTATGCCGTCCTGACAGGAAGAGTCTGGAATCTTTTGTGCCATCTGCTGTCAAGGTGAAAAGAAGAGACAAATGGGGGGTTGATAGTTGGCAGCAGTTCAATCATTTTTTATTTTTCTATGAAAATAGCTCCCCTGACTTTGTCTGGCTTGTGTTGTGAGTTATGTAGTCATAGCAGCCTAATTCCAGCTAGATGGATTTCCCCTAAGTTAAATAGCTGCCAAATTTTGTGAACAGACAGTGGTCTCTATATGAGTTCATAGGACTAATTTTGTTTGTGAACAGATATCTATGTATGAGTTTATGAAATGTAATTGTATGAAATGATTACTGACTTCTTTATCCAAACTGTATGAGAAAATATCTTAGATTTTGGTATTTGCTTGAACTTGTCTGCACCTTACTACACATCAATCCATCCATTGGGTACAAGCAAAACTGCTTATTGGTTCTTCTTTGTGCAACAATCCAAAACTCGGAAGAAGAGGCTCATTACATACCTGATTACCTCTTCTCTCACAAAATGATGCAGTGTTTCGTGTAAACCAAATATGGCTAAACGGAAAAAAGAAACTGTAAACCAAAAATAAGAAAATAATTTTTTTGGCTGCTCATAGACTGTATTAAGAAACTATTTATTTCTAAACGGAAATATGTCAAAACCTAGTTAACCTGTGTGTTACTGTTGTCTTTCCAGAAAGCCTGCACAGTGGTTGATCTAGAGAAGAGGACTATCTACGCCCCACAATATCAGGTAACTGTGACATCTTAGCCAGTGTACTTATTCATAACCAAAGCATACAGTTTCAGGGGAAAACGAGAAAATGAGCACAAATAAATTTTTTGCTTATATTATATTTTACAATTCAGATTTGATGACATTATGAACGCAGATATTCGCTGTAAAGGCAGTGCTTTGATATAGCCATCTAATAAGTAATAAGTACTCTAAATGAGATCTGTTTTTACTATTCAGACCATTCATAGAGTTTTCTTTTCCTTATTACTATTTGGATAAGTGACTTCTGGTTCTCTAGAGAGCTAAGTACCTTACATTGCAAAATTGCTTAAGTTTTAGAAATTATAGATCAATGATACTAAGAAGCACTCCTGACAATATAATTAACTGGTATTGTGTCTCCAATGGAATTTTCATCCTTACAGGGATATAGAGACTAAGAAAGATTGGCTCAGGGAGACATAGATTAAAGCTGAGTAGGTTTTGAAAAAAAGTCAAACCTATAAGAAAGAAATGGACAGCTTTGTATTCCTCCTTAGTTTATTCTCTTGTTCTATTTCATGTTGTGACAGGGTCAGCTTATCACCCATCTCCTCTCCAAGAGGAAGTCTCTCAAGTCAGATGCAGTCATGTTGTCTCATATTCACTGGTAAGGCCTAGGCACGGGTTAATCATTGATTGATTTATAAGATGGTAAGGTGTGGTATTGGCTTTGGAATTGAGCAGCATAACGCTAGCACAAATCATGTACTGAATTTGACAGCAGACTGAAATAGCATTGTCAGTTTTCAGTATTGATAGCATAGTTGAGGCCAACATTTCTGATAAAGTCAGTGCTGTCTGAATTTGGCTATGTGGGATGAGGGATTGGGAAAAAGAGAAAAAGAAATGGAAGAGAGCTGAGTAGGTTATTCAAAACTAAAATGTGAATGAGGAAGGTTTGTCATAGCTTTTGACCCTTTTGCCAGTATTTAGTGTATGTCATACTCTTGTTTGGGGTCATGGTGGAGAGAAAAGTAAAGATGTCCATGAGCTATTCGAGCAATTGCCAAAACGTGTGTCGTCATCATTGTTATGTACGGGGAATTTTGTTTATGCCATTGTTCTCTAATTAAGAAATTTAAAGAGCTACAACCACAAGCAGATGATTTCCCAACAAGTCAAATTAAGATCCATAGAGTTTTTTAGTTCTAGAATGAATTTTGTGCTTGGAAACTGCAATAAGTGCTCCCTGTACATAACAATGACAACAGACCGCGGGATTTTGTTATGTACAGGGAATTCCAAAGCTCATATCAAAACCTCACCAGTACTGTCAACATACAAAGTTCACTTTTATGTGTAGCTCATAAGTATAGATGGAAAGTGTACAGAGTGCCAACCCTCAACAAGCCTTTACAACCTCAGGATTTAACATTTATTGTACATAAAATGACGACAAAGGCCATAAATGTTTGTGCCCCACGTTTTGGCAATTGCTCATATAGTGTTGGAACATGCATTAAACCATAATGTTAAACATGAAAAACATCATTTGAGCCAAAAAAACAAAAAAAAACAAAAAATAAATTCCCCTTGGGGGCATTGAGGTGAATCGTTTTCATTTGTTATCATTTTTATTTCCCTCCAGATTCAAGTGGACCGGGTTCTAATGGACAAGCAGCTCCACTCCCCCCTGCTGTCGATGTCAGCCACCATGGTGGCCTTGACCCAGCTGTCGGCCCACATTGCCTATCTCATGGCCGTCAATACGGAGGAATCCAAGCCGGCCAGTCTGGGCCTCGTCTCGTCACATTTTCAACTTGTCCAGGCAGATCTGGAGCTGAAGTTTGTTTGTGCCCGGCTGAAGAGGTCACGGGAGCACGATCTGAGTCCTCATGTGCTGGTATATAATAGCGTCATCCCTATAGCATCATCATTTCATTATCCAGTACCCTTTTACTATTACAGTGTAGGGCCGACTCTTAATGAGACGGAATTTCTCTGGATCATGCCATGAAGCCAAGCAGGTGATCAGCACACTCTGACCTTTTGGTGGTAGTGGTGGGATTTCAATTTTGCCTGAACAGCGGCCTTGCGGCCTACTCTTTTTTATTTCTAATTGCCAAGGGTTCTGTAATGTGCCAAGCAGGTGATCAGCCCACTCTGACCTTTTGGTGGTAGTGGTAGGATTTCAATTTTGCCTGAACAGCGGCCTTGCGGCCTACTCTTTTTGATTTCCAATTGCCAAGGGTTCTGTAATGAGCACAACGTGCACACGGGACCTTCTGGTTTATTGTCCTTCTCCAATAGGACTAGGCTCTAGATTCCACCTACCGATGTTGTAGGGATCAGGGGAGTGGCATACAGGGTTTTTCTTGGGGTTTTGGCGATAAAAATCACTATGTGATTTTTGTTCCCAAGTCGGGACTCGAACCCGCTTCGCTTCGTTTCAGTGCCCAGAGCCATGACCACTGAGCCACCGTGGCCCCCCAAAGGGAATCAATGTTGACATATTTGAATGCTCAGATAAGGATTTTGAGTTCTCTTAGAATGCACTATTTTGTGTCAGTTTTTCAAAATTCATCAAGGAGAGTTTATCCAAGCTCCGTGGATTATCCAGAAACAGATGCTTTATATTTTCCATCTGAAACCTGAAACTGTGACTCTGAATTCTCGCATCCTATGATTTTGCTTTTAACCCTTTATGCCCTAAAAGCACTTCGACCAGAAGTCTACTCTTACTTCCTAAGAAAAGGGAATAACTCTATACCAGCAAGGACTCATCAATTTAAAAAAAATCAATTTGACTTATATCTTGTTCATATATCAGACTGATTTAGGTCTTGAAAAATCCATGAATTATTTCAATTTAAATAGAAAGAAACATTTACAATATAAAACATGTCAAAATAGTTTGCTTTACACAGATGCATTTTGCAAAAGTTCATAACCAAAAACAGTTTCATAAGACCACCCACTTTCAGTTCTTTTTTATTTATTCTTTGTGAACTGGTGACAGATTCTTTTCCATGAACTCAATTTTGCTCCGTTGCAGACATGCATCAAACCTCCAAACAAAACCCCCAAGAGTCTATAAAGCCTGGGGACTGTGCAGTTCCATAAAGACCATTCACAGGCCTGAATTGTCAGTGCATTCCCTTAATGCCACACTAAAAACCGAGCACCCCATCCCAGGTCGTTTGTTCCAATGTTTTCTGTCTCTAGTTTGTCCAGTCCGATGTGATAACAATCACCATCAATGTCAATGCTTTCACTACTGGACTCTGTATAACAGTTGTGATCAGTGTTGAGCCAGTTTCTAGAGCTAAATCAAATCATCTCAAATGCACAATTCAAGGAATGCAATGCTATTGTTTCCTGCCATTGACAGTCAGTGACAGTTTCAGTTTTTTAAAAAAAGAATTTTGTTTGCCAGCTGTCCAATTTCGATGAAATGAAAACTAAAGTAAAGGCCCAAATCTTGGCTATTGGGTGAATATGTTGACTTGTTCTTTTGCCTCCATTAACAGGCGCAGTGAAGTGTCTCATAATTCCCCACATCCCAACAAGAAAAAAAGGAAAAAAAGCAAAGGCAAAACCTTCAGAAAAAAAAATGTTAAACTCATTAGACTATTATTGCGTGCATTGGTCTCTCAGTGTTAGAGCAGCTTCCCAGGGTCAATCTGATAAAAGTTCAACAGAAGTAGCTGATATAATATTATGACAAACCATCTTGCTTTTTAGTTTTATTGTGAATTTGTTTTCTGCTTTTCATCTAACAGGTAACACTGCCCTGCATGACTGTGCCGAGTCTGGTAGTCTGGAAATTATGAAACTGCTGTTGAAACATGGGGCTACTTTTACCAGGGACCATTACAACATGACTCCTCTGATGGCCGCTGCTGTGGCAGGCTATCAGCACATAGTGGAATATCTGATTGAAAGACCTGAGTGTCCTCGTTTGGAAAAAATTGAAGCTCTGGAATTGTTAGGAGCTACATATATAGACAGAAAGCGAGATAATATGGCTGCCTTAGAATTCTGGATGAAGGCCATGAAATGTCGGTTTGAAGAAAGTTTAGACATCCTTCCCAAACCACCTGGAATACAACCCTTGGAGGCTTATGACTTTGCAGTAGAAGCCCAGTCTACTTCTGACCTTCAGGACTTAGTTTGTGACCCAGATGAAATGCGAATGCAAGCCCTTTTGGTAAGAGAGCGAATTCTTGGACCAGCTCATCCAGATACATCCTATTACATCCGGTATCGTGGGGCATTGTATGCTGACATGGGGAATGTTGAAAGGTGTATTTCACTTTGGATGTATGCCTTGCAAATGCAACAGAGTGCTCTGGAACCTATCAGCCCAATGACCCAATCCAGTTTCCTTTCCTTTGCAGAACTCTTTTCCTTTATGACTTCAGAATGGAGAGGGAGAGATTTCTTTACCTACCTCCGATTTGAAAATCTCATGCATGTCCTAGAACGTGCTGTCAATGAAATCAAAAGAGGCATTTCATTCATTATTATTCAAAAGGAAACTAAGTCTGCAGATATTCTTGCCAGGAATTTATCAAATCTAAACCGCCTTATGGTGATTGTGTTACATCTACTTTGTCTTATGAACAAATTGGAAACTGTTTTACCTGATATGGACAAGCTGTCTTTTAAGAAAGCTGTGTATAAATTAGTGAAAGAAGATCCACGGGGTCTCAAATCAAATTCTCTTTTACACTTGGCTTGTTCAGGTGATACTACAGAGGTGGGACGTTACCCCATATGCAAATTCCCTAATTGGGATCTAATAAATCTTTTGATTGAGGTTGGGGCTGATTTGAATGCTCAGAATTCTGATGGCAATACTCCACTTCATATAGCTGCTGCAGATATGCCTTGTGATCGGAAAATTATCAAGGTTTTGATTGAAAGTGGTAGTCATATTGATGCATGCAACAAGAAAGGTAAAACAGCAGAAGACTTGGTAACCGCTCTTCCCTTGTTTTGCATTGTTCCACCCATTAACTTTTTGAGTTTACAGTGTTTGGCAAGTAAAAAGATTGTGCAATGTGGTATTCCCTACAAAGGAGTGGTTGGTCAAGAATTAGAAAAGACTATTGCATTGCATCATGGAGTGATGGGCGAGGAGGAAGAAGAAATCTTCGATACTGGCCCATGGCTAACTGTTTCCGCAAAATAATTTTGTACCACATCTCATTGTATCACGGCCTGATTTCCTTGATTCCAAATAAGAAGAAAAAACACCCACATTTATTCATAAGTAACTAATTTGAGCCTGATGTATGCTTTAGTTTCAAATTAAAAAAAAAATTTAGCTGTGTCATAAGTGAAGGTGTTTTTAATTAGGGTAAACTAAGGGAAGTTCGCCAGGAGGGAAGTTCGCCACCTGTCTTTCTCTTACCCCCTTTTTTAAATGGAATGGCCTAGCTAAATGCTTGTTCCCCCTGCACTTGGAATGGTCTGAAATGATTCCAAGGACAT
>JAUEKY010139120.1:0-7500 GCA_031833965.1 Scyllaea pelagica
TATATATATTCATATATAGTCAGATATCACGTGTGTATAGATAGAATTGATCATAGAAAAAAAGCAAATAAGTTGATAAATGCAGTAAGCTTTAATATCCAATTTGACCAGCAGTATAAAACCATAAGATAAAAGTTTATCATATCTCATCTTATGTAGGAGGACACTATCGATTTCCTAGACGCATATATTGAAACTTAATATATCATTATTGCTATGCATCGCCTTTTACCAACTTAAAACATATGTTCTTATAAGCTGAACATTTGCATTCACGGGCAGTGATATGCCTATTGCACACTATGATATAAAAATCAAAATCAAGATATTATAATCAAGTGTAATTAGCTGGTAAACCTCTCTTATGATATAATTATGCGTCAAAATATTAACATATTTTATGGATTAATTGCTACCCATAACGAATATAATCATAAACAGGACGTGGAAAAGTCGGGGATAATACTGTTTATATTAGTCCTGTGAGTGATTAATCGTTGATTATACGTGTTGCTGAATTAGTTCAGAATCAAAGATTCCAAAAAATTGATTATGAGAATTTATTGTAAAACGTATCACTTAAGCCGTCTTCATTGGTAACCATCCAGATTGTGTTCGTATTTTAGCGTTTCAGAGCACTACTACCACTTTTTCAATTCATAATGGATATTACAAAACATCCCCACAGCAGCAAAATGAAATCAGCCAATGGAACAAATGGAAGAAAACGGATAATCTTAAAAAAAATAACACCATCCATCCTGCCCAACAAAAAATAATTAACTAAAAAATGAAATAACGGCATTAACAACAACCAACAACAAAAAATACAGAACAAGAAAATAAGCTGATAAAAGGCAAAATTCGAACAGGAAGTAATTAAGATAAAAATGGAGAGGGAAACAATAACCACCATGATACATTATAGTATTCCAAACGTGTGTCTTTCTTTATCCTTACCGTCATACCCTGAAGTTTGTGCAGCTTTGTGCTCTAGCGGGAGACTCTTGGGCTTGCGATCGTGTGAGCGCTGGTTCGATACACGTCTTTAAAGGCGCAAAGTTGAGTCCTCTTTACTCAAATCTCCCCACTCCACTCAGTTGTTAATGCGTACCTAGCCGTTTACAACGTTGTTTCCGTCCGAAAAAAAATGTATTAGCGCCTAGCAGGCAGCATGTCTCGTCCTATTTGTTTCCTGTCGCTGTTAGCTTGGGACTCCTTATAAAACGGTCTGGTCACGTTGAGCTGATGTTGCGCTATATAAAAAATCACTTTTTTTCTTTGTTTTCTTTGTTTTTGTAATATCAGCGCACAAACCGGCGCTATTGGCTCAAGTGGTTCAGCGTCCACTTTGAACTAGTAGGTTGTGCGTTCGATCCCACGCTGCGACATACCTGAGTCGTAAAAATGGTCTTTAGCAGCTGCCCGCCTGACGTTCGTTTGGCGATATGGGAATAGTGCTAACACTGGTTGGCCGGTATAAGTATAATGTGACTGGATGCGATATTTGTGTGAGTTATTCGTTTATCTGTGTGCGGCTGCACATGTCCAGGGCGCTCCGCCGGGAATATGATGCATACAGTGTTGCAGCAGTAGTTAAAGGATGTAAAATACGTAAACATGCATTCTGTTGGGTTTTTTTTCAAGTACAAAGATAAATTCTTCAATAAAAACATTATATCATTATACCAACGACTTTTTGTCTTCTAGAATTCTAGAATGTTTCTAATTGAAATGATTCGTTTCTTTTCTCCTACAAATCAGTAGCTGCAATGACTCAGAACAACAATGCAGCACAGTGCCGAGAGCAAATAAAGCCATTCAGAGAAGAAAAATAGGAGAGAGAAAAAAAACAAAACAGGGAGATGGGGGATTCGAACCCGCGCGTGCCTCGGCAACAGCACCTTGCAACCAGCAGGAGAAAGCGTACTAATCACTAAGCCATCCGCTACCCTTTCTGCTGGCTGCAAGGCGGTGTTGCCGAGGCAGGTGCGGGTTCAAATCCCCCAATCTGCCTGATTTTTTTTCTCTCTCCTTTTTTTTCTTTTCTGAATGGCTTTGTTTACTCTCGGCACTGTACTACACTACTGTTCTGTGTTATTTCTTACTATATTCAGTGCCTGTTCCACCTCTTTATCCCATACAGCAGTTCCAACAGCAAACTGAAAACACGGAGTAAATAGGCTTTAAAGGTAGAACGACACCGTTCTATCTTTTAGCCTGCCTATTTACTCCGTACTTTCAGTTTGCACCTTAGAGGCTTCATCGGTCCTGTTTGTTTTCGTATCAGTTCCAACACCGGGACTTCCAGCAGCAGGAAGTCCTCAGCGAGGATTGTGGAGGACCCCAAGACGTTCTTCACACAGCTGGCCTGCCTGGTGGCGGTGTCCATCTTGATCGTTGTCGTGGCCGTGAAGACCACCCAGTGGTTCATCGCGGTGCAACTCCCTTTGGCTATCGTCTTCGCCTCCCTGCTCCTGCTGATTCTCTTCCCCACGTTCGTGGCCCTGGTAACCGTGCTGATGATGGACTGGGTGAGTTAGATAGACACGTTTTATACTTACGTTAAGGTTTAACGTCCTATTTGCCCTGGTAACATTACTGCCGAGAGACTGAGTGAGTTGATTAAAACCGTTTCAACGTTAAGGTTTAACGCCCTATTTGCCCTGGTAACATTACTGCCGAGAGACTGAGTGAGTTGATTAAAACCGTTTCAACGTTAAGGTTTAACGTCCTATTTGCCCTGGTAACATTGCTGATGATGGACTGGGTGAGTTGAATAAACACGTTTTAATGTTAAGGTTTAACGCCCTTTTTAATGCCCTGGTAACATTACTGCCGAGAGACTAAGTGAGTTGGTTAAAACCGTTTCAACGTTAAGGTTAAACCTCCTGTCTCAATTCTTTATACAATACAATATCTATTAGTGTTGAAAATAGGCTTTCGGTCTGTGATACCCTAGCATATATTAATAACAACATGCCAAAAAAAAAACATTATAGTATTATTTTCCAATTGATATCGTTATCTATGAATATGATAAAAAAAACACGAATCAGAAATAAAGGTCATTATATCACCAGCACAGCCCTAGGGATATTATGTTAACCATCTGGCCTACAGAGGTAAATGGAAGGCTAGACACGAATATCTCACTTAATCACATTATTCTGAAGCCGAGCCAACCTGTCCTAGTCTCTATTCCTCCTGATTCTCTTCCCCACGTTCGTGGCCCTTGTATCGATGCTGATGATGGACTGGGTGAGTTCTATAACACGTTCTGTACTTACGTTAAGGTTTAACGTCCTATTTGTCCAGGTAACATTGTTGCTGAGAGACTGGGTGAGTTAAATAAACATGTTTCAACGTTAAGAATAAACTTCCTGTTTCAATACGTTATGCAATAAAACACAATGCAATATCTTTTAGGGTTGAAAATAGGCCTTCGGCATGTGATACGCAATCATATCATGTTATTACAACATGTCAAAAATAGTATAGTGATATTATCTAATTAATATCGTTATCTATGGGTATAAGAAAAAAAATACCAATCAATACTATATGTCATAATATCACCAGCAGAGCCATCGGGATAGTATGTTAACCCTGTGACCCACAGAGGCAAATGGAAGACAAGACACGAATATCTCACTTAGTCACATTAATCTCACACGGGGCCAACCTGTCCTAGTCTCTACTCTTTCTTGTTCTCTCTCACTCTCTCTCTCTCTCTCTCTCTCTCTCTCTCTCTCTCTCTCTCTCTCTCTCTCTCTTTTACGCTGATTGCCTTGGTCACCGCGCCTCTCATTGACTGGGTGAGTTATCGCATAAAGGTGCTTTCAGAGCAGACCTTTGTTTCTAATATATATGAATTGCAAAGCAGATGTTGAAAATCCATTATCGATTGAAAGTGGATAAAAAGACCGTTGTTTCCAATTTGTATGGATTACAAAGCAGATGTTGAAAATACATTATCGATTGGAAGTGGATAAAAAGACCTTTGTTTTCACTTTGTATGGATTACAAAGCAGATGTTGAAAATCCATTATCGATTGAAAGTGGATGGAAATGAAGCCACGTAAACCGAGCAGTTTTACATGACCTACTTTAGGGAAAATAGGCATAATGTTGTGATTTTTTTCCATATTAGAATTGCAGTGGTGTCAATATTTCAATAAAAAACCGCAGATTTTTTTAAAATCAAAAGGTAACATGTTCTATTATTCATTTCTTAAGACCTCAAAATTGCTAGTGTTAACCATTACCTTTCAAAGTCAAGGCGTTCAGTAGAGGGTTAAAAAAATCAGCTTTATTTTGTGAGACAGGCATAAATGATACAAAAATATAAAGAAAACAAACTGTGAAAAAAAAGAGATTCAACTTCGAGTCGCCGGGCTATCCAATAGTGATGATAATAATGGGTGGCATTTAAAACTGTAGCACATCTGCTCCATGGTGTTCGGTGCGTATTATAGCATTGAGATTATGTTCACTCATAGTATAAATAAACAAAAACTGAGGTGGAGCAGGTGATTTGATTGCATGAAATCGGAGGGTACATTAATGAAGTCACTACTACATTCACTGAAATTACACTCAAGATTCTAATGTTCTATATCATATACACACATCATATAATACACAAATACAAACGCACAAATAGACGAATATATACACACAGACACGAAAACAAACATACACGCACATACACACGGAAATAGTAATTTTTAGGACCTATTGATTAGAAGTCTAAACGAAATGTCGAAATTTTGTTTAAATACTTATTTCTTCAAATCAATTAGCCCCCATGTCAAGTTATGATAATGTCGTGAAGATAGTTCATCGAGCAAACTCTATACTGGAGAGCGAAACATCCGTTTTTTTGAGGCAGTGCAAAGTGTACAAGGTTTAGTCTTTGTCCTAAGTCATGCACACTATAATCAAAATCTGCAAGCATCACCCATACTGTCGTGTTTGAATTTAAAAAAAGACGTTTTAACGATAAGATTTAATGCCCTGCTTCAATACTTTATTGGTCATATTATAATCACCGAAACGGTCAGGAAAAATTAATGTGCTGCCACAAAGAGATAAACGGAGGATTCAACACGAACATCTCACCGAGTCACATTATACTGACGCCAGACCAACCAGTCCTAGACTAGCATTATTTCCATATTGCAGACTGCCATGCTACCCGCTGCTAAAACTCGATTGATTATATTTGAGCATACCACGACCTGGGATGAAACCCAGGACCTACGGGTTCCAAGGCGGACGCTAATTCACACGAGTTTAAGGCACCGGCGGACTAAAGTCGTGATGTATGTTTTTTTCTAGTTCTCTTACTGTCAGTGGCTGTTCACAATTGATACCACAGATAAGGTCTTTACTAACTGCGTTGATTGTTCTGTATGTCATATTTTGCTGTTGGTATGACCATTGTTAGGCATTCAGAACAATTTGAGCGAATAGTGCTCTATTTGAAAGGACTGTTGATTTTTAAAAGCTGCTCTACTCACTCGTGGCATCTGAAATAAAAACAGCCTATTGAAAAAAATTAACGTGGTCACAACCAATACATATTTGATTTCATCTTAACCCAGATAGTTTATTTCTTAAGGAAAATGACATTTATGCAAATCTCTTTAAAAATGAAAATTTGAAAATATATATCATGAAGTGTGGTCAATAGCGAATGTTTTACTTCATTTTGATGGGATGAATATAATGAAGTGTGAATCAAACTTTCAAAGGAGTAAACGGTCATGGTTCGAGGGGCAAAGACTGATGAAGTGAATGGTTGTCAGCTACATGTGTGTTAGTTGTGTTCTGTTAGTGTTTATGTCAGAGCATAAACAGTATGGGAATACTGAATGTAAAGCTTTTATTGTGCTGGGCAGGATGGGGTTAAGACTCAAAGCAACTCAACATTGTGATAAAAGCAGCAAGTGTGACTGTGTAAAGTAACACATTATTTTTGTTTTGTCAAATAGTATAAAAAATAACCAACCAAAAACACACAAAAACAATCGAGGACCAGCATGAGCCACTTAAATTCATGGATCGGACATCAATTCCTTTAGAAATCACAAACTGTTAAGATGCGTACGTCCAATAATACATTAAAAAGACAAGGGTTATATATTATCAATATAACTCTGTTTTCATGTTTTAGAATAAATAATATATCCAAAAAGGAGGATTCATTTTTGCAGTATAATAAAACCTAAGTTATATCATAAACTGCATTTTTTTTTCATTTTCATTTTTACACATCATCCACGTTCTGACATTCAGCGTGTTGAATATTATGTTTTGGAAATATCATTTAGTGTGGAGATTACAAATAGTGTGTCAGAATCTTTGAATCCAAATATTATGATTATACATTTCGTTTTTCCTATTTTCTCATGTCTAGATGAATGCATCTATCGGTGCACATAATTGATCTCATGAAATATCGCCAACTATGATGATGATCGAATTTCAATATCGAATGAGCTATATAATCCCATATTTGATTTGTTCATTCAAGCAGCGCTGATATTACAGAAAATGAAATTTGACGCTTATCGTATCTTATCATATCTCATCGTAAGTTAATCTTTTGTATCTTATTGCATTATCTTATCTTTTTGTATCTTATTGTATCTTATCTTATCTTGCTTGTTATGGTTTTACATTTTCAACATTCTAATACAGAACATCAACGTGTTTCTAGACTCCTCAGGTGAAGCGGACAATCAGGCGGTATCTACGTAGAAGACGCCGTCGCAGAGAAGACAGGAGCTTGTCTCGTAGGGAAATCGCCAAAAGCCAAGCGCCATATCACTCGATGGATAACAGACCCACATCCAAGACGGATGTATCCAGGTCAAAGAATGCACCAGTTGTGTCATCAGAAAAAGAAACCTCAGAAAAACGAAAGAGAACCGAGAAATCATATAAAACTGAGAAAATCTTGCAAACGGATAAAGCATATAGAAGTGATAAAACGGTAAAAACTGACAAAACTGTACACGTGAAAACGGATAAAACGATCAAAAGTGATAAAACTGTACAACCTGTGAAAACTGACAAAACAGTCAAATCTGATAAAACTATACAACACGTAAAAACTGATAAAACCGCCAAAACTGATAAAACTCTACGACCTGTGAAAACTGGAAAAGTTGATAAAACTGTGAATACTGATGGAACGGAGAAAACCCCAAAGAAAAATGAAAGCAGCCCCCATAGGCAGGGAGTAAATCCATCGAGAAGTGGTAGCAAGCATGGCACTGCGCCGACAACGAAGTCAGTCACATCGGTAAAGACGCAGACAGACCGCAGTTACCTAAATAGAGTGAATGACAGTGAAAGCAGAACTGAGCGCGACCATCGGCGACCTTCGTCCGCCACGCCCAATAAATCCAAGAGAGGCAGTAGGGAAGATTTGAGATTCCCAGGGACAAGCGAAATCAGAGAGAATTCACCTATACACATTTCTGTGAA
>JAUEKY010139342.1:0-10083 GCA_031833965.1 Scyllaea pelagica
TCTCTCTCTCTCTCTCTCTCTCTCTCTCTCTCTCTCTCTCTCTCTCTCTCTCTCTCTCTCTCTCTCTCTCCCGCTCATATATATATACATCATTGATATATCATATCACTGATCTGATAGTGGGTTGAAATATTCATTCATTGCAAAGGGATGATTTTGAGAGAGCTGAGAGAGAACTTTTCTTATTATTTACCTATAACGCCTGCTGCATGGACAGTGTGATGGATAGATCAGCAAACAATGTCTGGAATACTGAAGGTATGGAATGGGAATAAGAATGAGAATCCAATACCTGAATCAAGAGTTGAAGACATTAAATGTGAATTACTTTTCAGAAGTAGAAAAGCTAAAGGAATTCACCTGTAATGCTGGGCTCCACCAGGACTGAAGACAAAGAAGTAGGATTCACATCAGTATGATCAACATCTTTGATAACTTTACAGTTATCCTCCCGAGCTGTGTTAGGAAAGCTTTCAGTCCTGGTGGAGCTATCTGATGAACTTTTATTGGAGGAGGGCTGGCTGGAAGTCAACGCATTTGTGCCATTTCTAGATAGAGGACTCTGTGAAACAGGCTGGCCTAAATCATTGTTATTGTTATTGCTTAATGATGATACTTGATCGTGTGGTGTCTGGTGTTGCTGTTGCTGTTGATGATGTGCTGATAGTGGCTGCTGCTGTTGCTGTTGCTGCTGTTGATGCTGTGGTGAAGTTGGAATTGGATGATGATGACATCGTTTCCTTTTGAGAAAATGGGCAAAGCTTTTTTTCCATGCAATATTTTTCACTAAAGTTCTTTTCTTTCCACTTGAATCTGATCCTGGAACTATCTTTTGACATTTCTTGACCGTATTCTGAGGAAGACAAAGAAAGGTGTGTTAGTAGTAGTAGTATAAATTTGCTATCTACACAAGTTAACTTTACCATAGCAGAAAGCTTCCTCAGCTAAAAAGTTTCTTTTCAATTGTATCGATGGCTTTTTATAGTTCTGGAATAATACTCATATTTACCAGAATTAGAGGACCTTTTGCTTTATTTTGGCACCAGCTGATAATTTCATTAACATTGAAAGTAATAAGATTGAATGTATGACTGTTAAGTTAAATGGCTTCTCATTAAATCACATCAAGCTATTCTTTGAGCAAAAAGTAAGGTTTTATAAAAAATGAAAAGACAAGAAAGATGGAAATTTAAATACAACAATGCACCAGCAAGATGAAATTATCTTAGAATTGAAGTTTCATCTGAAGGCATTTTGTTATTATTATGGATTATAAGATTTATTCGATAATAAGAATGCCTGTCATAGTATTCTAATCATGAAAGTATTTTGTGGACAAAATGACAAGGAAAAAAATAATACATAGATGTGCTCACTTTTAGGTAAGATTGATTAAAAAAGATTAGAGACATTAAGCTCACATGCTCAACAAATACATTTATATCATAAAAAAAATGAAAATGGGAATGTTTTTCAACACTTGTTCATACATTATCATTCTCATTATGAAATGCAACATCTCAAGAAAATGGAAAGAAACAGCTTTGTGAATTCTGAGAACATTATACTAAAAAATTGAGTTATTACATACATATGTCTATCATGAAAGTCACTTTCAAAAACACACATTGATCATATCTGCTTTCTCGATTTTTCTGCAATATTTGGAAAGCAGAAACTAGTCATATTTTCTGAATTTTGATCCTGTAGTTTATGAAACTATTTTCAACTCAACATTGGTTTTGTTATGAATATGAGTGGATCTGATATAGAAATAAAAAATCCTATAAATGTTATAAATCATTTTGTAAAGGCTTGGAAGTAATAATCATTTGCACCATGCCCTAAGGAATTCAAAATTCAATGAAACAGAAAAAAAATCATGCAAGTTCAAAATCAAGACATAATGCACTTGGATAAAAAGGAAATTTTCAGATGCAAAGAAGGTAAGGATAAGAAAAATAGATATGTAGGGAAGAACAATAAAAGGAGTTAAAAAACTGCAGAAGCTAAAAAGAAATTGAGCAAAATGATACTGGTATGACATTTTTCAATCCTTGAATAATGATTTATAAGAGAATACAATCTGATAAGAAGCCCATACATAACAAAAGTCATTTTGTGGCTTGGTTTTGTTTGTTTTCCTTAAGTATCTATTTGGGGAAAATAGGGAAAAAATGCAACAAAATTTAGACATAGTTGAGAAAAAATCCCCTGATATGAAAAACAACAAGTTACAACAACAAAAAACCTTGACTGCGCTGAGAAAAGAACTTATACATAAAAGAACTTTTAAAAAAGAATTGTTGATGCAGATGAAAATTCTTTAATAAGTTACTGAAGCTAAGGACAAGAACAATTTCTGTAAGGAGAGAAAGATTTGGTGCTCCACATGGTGTAAAAGGTTAAGTTCTTGCAAATATATCATATACAAAATTTTATTGAACCAAAGATGATCATGAAGAATTCAGTACATGGAAGAAATTGTAGATGAACTGATTGAAAGGGGGAAAAAAGTAACAAAATTTCTTCACTTTGCAAAAACTGGTAAATGAATCACATGAGAATGAAAGCCAGAGAGAGGGTTTTCTTTTCTTTTTTTTTCTCCTTTTTTTAGATATAAGTGCAGAAACAATTTTGGTATCAGCCCAGACATCTGAGGAAATACTTGCCTTTTATAAAACCTGGGGCTGGCCATAAGGCAAAGAAAAGATTTAAGAAACATTACAGTCTATTTTTTCCCTTTGATAAAGCAGAACCTTTTATCCTCAATTTCATTCCTCATTCCATGAAAAAACATACTTAACATGCTGGCTCTGAGGCTGAGTAGGAAAAGAAAAGTAAACTTGGGAGCAATGATGTTGCTACCACGAAAAAAACAATGGTTTTGGATTGAAAAGTATCTAGATTATTATTGTCACTTACAGGGTAAAATTGAATATTAACGCCAAAAAGAGTCTCAAGTCAACTAAACACCAACAACTTTTCCTAACACATCTAAACATTTATCTGAAAAAAATTCAATAACCAATTCTCCCTGAAAAAAAAAAGAAAAGGAGAAATCAGAAAACAATGAAAGACCATTATGACTACTTTTAATGTCACAATAGTAACATCAAACTCTCTTTTGAATAGGATTGGTGGTTGAAGTGACAAATCTCAAAGTCTCTCTACAGACAAAAACATCTTAAAATCACAAATGATTCAATCAATTACTTGACAAGTAAAACATGCCAGGTCAGACATAACATGGCAATGCGGCACTGACTATTCCATAGAACATGGCTGAGAACAAAAAAGCAGATGCTTCAGTTTACGGAAACATCAAATTAGAATGACAAAATTACAAAATCAAATGGTGATGATATGTTACAGGACAAATATTTTGTTACTAGCTCTGTAGTAGGAGATCAAATTCTCTGTCCTTTTAAAAATCATTACTAGCTGAATATACACTTATGCAGCCAAAGATGTAAATAATTTATGGATGTGTTGGTTGTTCTTTCATGGGGAACATATTCAAACAATGGCCATTGTCATTTTGCTTTATCTTTTATTTCTTGATAGGTATGTGCTGTTTTCCATTTATTGACCTTAGAACAAATTAAAATGAGATAAAAAATGTTGACATATTATATGATGTATTCTAATCCAGATGTAATTTACTCAGTCTTAAGTTAAACTCTTAAAGCCATTTAAGATTAAAGTAAAATTTATCTTATGTTATCTATCTCTCATAAAATCAAGGAAACTTGTATAACTTACAGCCTCAAGATACTACAAGGTTTTGTATCAAAGTAATAGAAAAAGGAATGAAAATTGCAAAAATGAATAGCTTGATCATAAGAAAAAAAGTAAATTCAAAGCCTACAAAGAATAGAGATACTATGTGTTGCAAGAGAATTCAATAAGTAGCATTTCTTTGTCACATGGAAGGCTTTTTTTTGTTCTGGGCATAACTATCTTTTAATTTCTTGAAATTGATTTAAGTCACTTTGAGAAGCAGAGTTTTTTAGTTGCTAGAAACTTTAAGCTTAATTTATGAGAGAGGGAGAATATTAAATCAGTAAGAAGTGGTCAAAACTGAAACACGCTAGACAGCATCTCACTGTGATAGAGTGAACATATATATTCATCCTAAGTTGAAATGACAAATGATTGGTAGGCGTTGATGCAGACAATATAGCAAATGCATGATCATGACTATTATTTAAGTTTTCTTCTTGTCATCTTTTATTCAAAACAACTTGAGGGCTGCTGACTTCTGATGGAATATCTTGTTCATCTCCAGCAGAGCAGAGGGGTCATGTTATATCATGGTAAAAACCCTAAACTTAGTAATTAGTAATTTCTGAAATGAGGCTCTTCAACACAGATGGTCAATTGAATTTTCTATCTTCTATGAATTTATTTTGATAAGGGTTTGACAATGTTCTGCTTCCTTTTTTGAAAATTTCTTTTCAGATTCTAACAAGTCTCATCTAATGGTAGTGCACAGTTTGTGTCATAGAATCTAAAGCTAACAGAAAGTGAAAATTACAAAAATTGTTGACTTTTATTAGTATCTTATTCTTAGTTGCCATAACAAAACATTGATAGCACGAAGTTATGAAAGGAATGGCTATATTCCTTCTAGTACAACAGTTCAATAAAGTCCATAATGAGGAAGGTAATGAAACATTTCTAGCGGTACTTAATTCATCAAAAAAAGTAATAAAATAGATATGAAGAGGTTAATGTTTAGAAGAATTAAAGTGTTCATAGAATAATATTGGTTTAGATAGAAGTGGAGGTAGAAGACAAGTTGCTAATTTACCTTGACCTGATTAGGTTGTTGGGTGATTGCATTGGTGTATGGGATACATTTGGTGTCCTGCTTGGATAGGTGCTCAACTTCTTTTTCTTCTGGAATAAACAAGTTATCTTTGTTTAGGAAGTAAAAGAAAATAAACCTATGAGCTTAACATAGTGTTGTGTATTTTTTTACCTTGAAATCGTGTAGATCTTCTAATGAGATATATCTGTTCTATTCTTCATTTTTAGTGTATTAAGAAAGTCCCTGTCTGTCTATATTCAACAAAACATTTTAATGTTACCTACTCAATATTGCCTCAAATGAATAGGTTGATCATCTTAGGCTTTAATATTTGTGCTTCTTATTGAGACAATAGAGCTGGCTATGAGTTTTCACCTAGGAGACATTTCAAACCACCTTCAATAAACACTCTTCTTCTATCACATGCACACACACACACCTGTTCCCATAGGATGTATCTTGGACTTGCCAGGAGCGCCAAGTCTATCTTGGACATCTTCATGGTGCTCTGTCTCACTACCAGAGCTGAGCAATGGATCTGTCACTGCTGAATCAAACCTACACCATGCACACAGACAGTAAAATGTCAGTAGATTAAAAGAAAAGGTCTAGCTGAGAATTAACAGTCAGTCTTCTGTATTGCTGTTGGAAACAGACATAAATCCTACGACCCGATCACAATAACACCCCAATATTATGCTACTGGAGATCCTTTTTAAGCATAAGAAGCAAGTTTTATTCCTTTTTAAACAACATATTCTAGGATTGATATAATGAAGATAGTAATGTCTTAAGAATAATCTATCTGCCAGACTTCACGACTGAATGAAAGTTCATGTGCTGTACATCTAGCAGTGAAGGAATCTGATTTTCATTTCAATTATGTTTTACTCATTCTACTCTCAAATATTGTCTTTTGAGAATTATTGGAAACAGAGGTGCTCACCACATTATTTTGAAACAATTAAACCCCATAGTAGAATATTGTCTCTGTATTCACTCTGAATAATAGCAAATAGGGATGAAAGCGCTTCATATTGAAAGAAGAAAGAAACAACCAAGAATTCTGTTAGAGAAGTGCTATTGTATATTTTCTTCCCGTTTGATAGGTTCAGAATAACAAAACACTTGATATGTTTTATGATGCTTGATATTGGTAGTGTTCTCCGTCCCCTTGGCTCCGTGCTCACAGTGACAAGTTATAATGTGACTGAACTAGAAAAAGTGTGATTGAAAATTAAAATATTCCTCTCAAAGAGTAGAATCAGGAAAAAATTATGTCCAGTTTCAGTAATTTTGAAATCAAATCTAATCAGTTTCATGAATCATAATCTTATACTTATAGTGAGATTTAGCCCCATTAAAAAAGCAACGTCGTTTCTCCACCAGTAAGCAATTGCCTTGAATAAATGTGACACATAGCTTTTTAATTACCGCAGTTTTCACCTCATCTATTAACCTATTTGCTGCCTTATCCATTAGATTGATCATCTCGCATAAAAAACAATATGGTCACAGTTGGTTCTCAAGAGACAATAGTATGCTATAGCATCTCTCATTCCATCAGCATATTTGTTGATTTCTTATCCATAGACTGTTGTTATTTGAAATTTGCCAAGCATGATTTGCTATTGATAGCAAACTGAGATTCCAATCTAGAGGGAATGCTAAAAGAAGAGCTTCCTTACAAAATGACATTGAACAGAGAGTAGGCAGTGGATTTAAAAGTTAGTAGGGCTTGAACTGTTTCATATTAGCTTTTTAACATCTATGTCCAGAAGAATACCCTGAGAAAATTGAAAACATGAAAAATAAGTGAAATGAAGCAGAAAAAAGCCATATCATACAACCTGCTTCCCTCCAAACATAAGGGAAACAAGAATAGTTCTCAAGTACAATACATCTCATGCTGATTAATTGCTAAAAAATTCACAATAAAAACAAAATAAGAAAACCACAAAATGAATTTAATTAGATATCAACTGGTGAGAGCTAAGAATTCCAAATATCAAAGCATTCTTAAAATTGAAGCCATAATGCATAACAAATTATTCTAAATGTTTGCTTTAGCAAAGAAAGCACATTAACCACAATTTAAAAGCTTTTAGCTAAATACTGAAGCCAGAGTGAAAAAAACTTTTGAGCATTCAAAACAATTTAAAAAAGGATTTGAACACTAGTAGAATATTTCTTTTTCCTAGCATGCTATTCCAGGTTGGAATATCAAGACCGTTTGAATCTTTCATATCATCACATGGTTTGGAAGTGTAAAACAAGTTAACAAATTTAAATGGAATAATCAGATTTTAGATAATGACAATCCTGTGCAACTTAATGATGATATTTTTACACGCCTAGGTATCAGGTAAATAAAGCAAAGCAGAAATATTACCTGTGAACAGGAGAATCTCCAGACATGACTCGTTTCTCCTCTGTTTTATTGTGACCAATCTTATGAGTAAAACCCTCACGCTCCAGCTTTGAATTGCTGTCGTTATTATTATTGTTGTTGCTGTTTTTACAGTTACTGTTTTTCAACTTGCTTTGTTTTTTCTTCATCATGTGAAGTTTATAAGCAAAACAGGGCACTGTTGGTGTAGTTGCTGACATTGAAGAGTTGGTTGGGGAAGAGGCACCATCCAGATGTTCACTTTCAGCCAGGCATTCAAAGTCATCACTGTGAAAACTTTCTATTCTGGCGAGAGGACTTTTCATCACAATCCAATTTGGGGTTGTAGGAGATTTGACCTTTCCTCCTGAAGACCTCTTCCCTGAACCTGACTTTGAGCTTTTGGAAACACTTGCTAAGCTACCACTTCCTTTTAGGGAAGAGGTTTTATTCTGCCAGACATCCTCATCCGGACTTGGAAGCAAATTTTCTCGACTCACTTTTGGAGTAGCTCCTCGACAAACATGGCTACTGTTGTTAATTGTTTTGCTATTAAGGCAAGTTTTGGTGAGGATTTCATGTCTGAAAGAGTCTGATATAAGTTCCGTCATGCTGTCAACCCTGTCGTCACCCTCCTCCACACATTCTGTAGAGGTTGTTATGTAATTGTCTTGGTGGTTGGAGGTTTCAGGCACAGCATCATTACAAGCAGTATCAGAAGAAAAAGGAGAACATTCGGCTCCTAGTAGAACACGGTTTTCACTTGCGCTGGATAACATATTTGACTTATCTTCCAGTTGCATAGCTTTAGCCCCTTCCTGAATGCTTACATTATTGACTGTCCAGGTATTTGGAATAACACAATTTGAGATAATATGGTTTTTGGGTGGTAGAAGTGAGGTGAAAGAAGGGGCTAATGAAGAAACACTTTGGGAATTTGGAGGAAGAGGTATAGTGGATTGATCTAAGGACAAACTTTTATTTTCTTTGCCTATGGAATTGCCCTTAAAACTCTGAGAGGTAATGGAGTCATTGCCATGTAAAGGGCTAGAGTTTTGACTGTGGCATGAAACATCTACTTCTGAATGAGGGATCTGCAGATTATTTGTGACAGGTGTCAACTCTATTTGGCTTTTATCAAGGAGATCAATATTTGAAGATGGATTTGAGTTGTCTTCGTAGTGAACCTCCACATTAGTCAGTGGCCCATTAGTGCTAGCTGCCACTGATTTGATTGAAAGAAATGATGGTTGAGGACTGACTGACTTTGAACTATTTGTCATGGATCTAATTGAGAGTGATGAACATTTTTGAGAGTTTTGCGACACGACCTTCTCTTCTTTTTCTTTAGATCCTGGGTAGTATTCTTTGAGCATGAGATTTCCTGGACGAGGAATGCTATTTGATTTGGATGAAGATTTGTTTGAACTACTTGAAGATAGTTCATGAACATGTGGACTTCCAGGTGAAGGTAAAGAATCTACATTGTCAGAGTCTGGATCAGGAACGCTGAGAAAGTTTTTATTTATGACAGTCACATTTGGCACCTCAAGTAAGTTTCTTTTCTCTGGAGGAATCGAAAGAGAGGGAGCCTTCTCTTTTTTGTCGCTATCAACATGATTTGGTGAGGGGTTGTTGCTCCTAGCAATGTCAGTTGTAGAGTTTTTGCGGAGACGTGAGTTTGATCCAAGAGAAGCTTTTCGCCGCAGAAATTGTTTGAAAGAAGTTTGAAACCCTGCTTCTTCAGCAGGAATCAATGGAGCACTATTTCCATCTTTTGTAGCTGCTAGGCTAGAAGACAAGGACTTTTGTGGTTGAGCTGCCTCCTGGTCAGGAGGCACATCCACAGATCCAGTGCGTTGGAATGAACTCTTGCGTTTGTGGGAAGGACCACATGATCTGGCTCTTCTCCTAGAAAATCTGAAAGATGAATTCCTTCTAAAGGAAAGTTGTGTGGCAGAGGGCGTTTCACTGCCTGACCCATTTGCTGAGGCGGCTCCTTCTTGTGGACTTTGTGGCTGGTTGAGATCATTTTTACTCCCGTTATTGGAAGCATGTAGGGCTGCTTGAGAAGCTCTTTCCTCTCTGAGCATTTCCCGCTCCATTTCTATAGCTTGGCGTTCAAGGTAGTCCTGAAAATATAAACCAGTGTAAAAAGTTGTCAATGATACAATTAGAAAGTGTTTTTTTATTTGTATTGATGTAAAGGTTGCAATTTGTGTATTAGTTTTACTGATCCAAAAGGAGTTTCAGTATTTAATGATAGGAAGGAGAGGATGTTTTTTTGTATCCTTTAATTGTTTTGAATAGGCCGGAAAAATCAAACTGCATGTATCAATGAGTTAGGTAATAGATTATGATTTTAACTAAAAAGTACACATTCCTGAACAATTATCCTCATATTGTAGTATGAAAATACATCAGGCAAATATTTTGTAGTCTTGACAAATGTTTGCAAAGAGGGAAGAGAATTATTCCCAAAAGAAACACTTATAAGTAAAGATAAAGATGAATCAAAAAGGAAAGATAAAATGGAAAAGAAAAGAAAAAAAAAAACACGGGTAAAAAGTCTTCTTATATTATATCATTTATCAGGCTTATTTGAGTTATTGAATGTGGATTTTACTTTGTTTTGATCATTTGCTTGCCTCAAAGGACTTATCTATTTGCATTTTTCTTCAACAACTTAAGAGCCTAAGATTTGAAAAGAAGTAAAGACCAAACCAGAAGTAGGAGTGGAGCGCAAACTGATAACATTTATCAGAAAAGAGTTGGAATTGAGTAGCATTGTGTCAAAAATAGACAAAGCCTTTTCAGAGAAGAAAAAGTAGAATATATGTATCTATCCATACATACACACACACTCACACACTATCAT
>JAUEKY010139453.1:0-10082 GCA_031833965.1 Scyllaea pelagica
CGGTATAGAGAGAGAGAGAGAGAGAGAGAGAGAGAGAGAGAGAGGAGAGAGGGAGAGAGAGATAGAGAGAGAGAGTGAGAGAGAGAGATAAAGAGAGAGAGAGAGAGAATTGCAAATACATAGTATCATTTTACACACTTCTTAAACAATACAAGGAGACAAGAATCCCAATGAAGGCTCCCCCAGTGGCTTTCCACAGCACCTACCTCCACGCCACTGTCTGGGGAGTCTTTCTCCTCCTTCCACACCTTCTTGACCTTCCCGTCTTTGTCGATGATCCAGACCCGCTTCCGCTTGTCCAGCCGTCTCTTGCCACCGTCCGACTTTGGCCGTTTGATCACAAGCGGTCCGTCGTCAATGAGCTGTCCATCTTTGGTCATCTTGCTGCCATCGCCCATGATGGTGATAGAAACAAACGGGGGTCTGTCGCCTCGGGACAATCTGGCGTTAGTTAGTATTAAAGTCTTCATGCAACAAACTTGGTAGTAGTACGGGGTAAGTAATAACACGAACGATGAATGATATAATTTGTGTTAGTGAAGTTATCTAAAACACCAATAATAAATATATATGTTATATATTAGTGCAGTTATGTTTAACAACACAGCGTTAAGTTAAATTATACCATGTTATTATTATCATCATTATCATTATTATTTTTTTTATTATTATTATTACTATTTTATTATTATTATTATTTTTATTATTATTATTATCATAATTATTATTATTATTCTCATTATTATCATTATTGTTATTATTAATAATGATAATTATGCTATTGTTAACATTATCATTATTATGATAATCATTATTATAGTTATCAGCATTGTCATCAAAATTGTCAACAGCACTTTTATTATTATCATTATCATTATTGCTATTATTATTATTACTGTTTTCATTATTATTGTCTTAATTGTCATCTTTGTTAGCAGATGAAATGGTCCTTCATTCTTAAATATCTGTTTACTTTTAATGTTAGACAGTGAGTATCGAATAATCAAAACCTGATTATGTTATTCTGATTTTGCGGCCCATTGTTGTATGGAATGGATGAAATAAACTGATTTTGAAAAAGACTACCGTTTAGTTATAAATGTTAGCTCGACAAATTAAGTAGGTATATTGTACACACTTGATGATATCTGACAGTAACCATAACTGAGGAATATTTAGTAGATAAACAAGTATTAGTTTTGATTAGAAATACAACAGTTAGGCTTTTCCTTCTAATTAGGGACCAAATGCAAAATATATGCAAAGAATGACTTTGATCACACAACATTGAAGAGAATTATAGGCAATGACCAACGTTTGTTGCATGAAGTGGCCAAGCAGCGTATCTTCGTAGATAAGGCTGCTGGTCCAATCCCATGGTACAAAAAATTGTTTGACCTCCCTAGATGTACACCTCAATATGCATTTTCTTTGAGTCATTCAAGGGTGGGCACAGTGGGCTAGCCACGTGCTTGTCTTAAAATAATCTCTTGTCTCAGAGTTTTTCTTGACTTTTTTTATATCAGATTGGGTCTGTAATGTTTGACACATTGTGGTGTCAAGCATTATATCGGGTCCCGACATTGCCCATGGGGCGGTACAAAATGGAACTGGTAACAAAACAAAAGAAAAAAACAACGTATGAACGGGGCACACAAACCTATAACTGTTGTTACAGAGCTCTCGGATGCAATACTTCCCCACAAGCACTCCGTCCAGGTACAATGGATAACAAGCAACCCAATGCTGCGAACCAATTTATGTTAGATTAGACTCATATCCAGAAAGAGGCAAATGTCATAGCAGGGAGAGTCTTTATTACATCGCACAAGATTCACTTAATGTACTCAGAGAGCTTTACAGGGGTCCACAGTCCACAGCAACAAGAGCAAATGGCATGAGACGCGCAACCTGTTAGGCGTTAATACGTTTTTGTTCCTGACTGGGGCAACGCTGTTAACGGCCAGGTACTCATTTAAACCTTGGTTGAGTGGTGTTCCAAGGACTCATCCTTGCGCCGTCACCGACGAGCATTGAACATGCAACCTCACGATCACAAGCCCAAGAGTATACAAATGGACCGCACAACCGCTTCACGTTACAGATACAATGGAAAAGCGTTAGCTCTAATGGCCAGAATACTGTATCAGATCAACTTTGTGTACTCTGTCTCTATCTATCTATCTATCTATCTATCTATCTATCTATCTATCTATCTATCTACCTACCTACCCACCTACCTACCTACCTATTTACCTACCTACCTGCCTACCTACTTGCCTATCTATCTATCTCTTTCTCCTTCTGTCTCCCTGCCTCCCTCTTCCTCTCTCTCCTTCTATCTAGCTTTGCCTTTTAGCACTGCAGTAACAACAACTGCTCCATTCAATTGTCAGTCACTTACTTGTCAGGATCGAAGCGTTCATCATCCTCCTGCTCCAGCAGCCTCCTCCTCATCTCTTTCTCCTTCTGTTTCTTGTTCCTGTAGTAGAGGATGAAGATGAGGAGGGCCACAAAGAGCAGCGCCCCCACCGCCACACCAATCAGCCACCATGGAAACTCACTAGAGGGCGCTGTGGGCAATTGAGAATGAAAATAGAATTTCAAAAAGCCCTATTCTATTCCTAATCCTCATAGTCTGAATAGGCTCAGGAAACCAAAATAATTCAAATGTTGCAATTATTTAGGCAACACGGGCATTTGTGAGTCTACAGGGTGCATCGATACCTTATACCCCCCCCCCCCCCCATCTTTTTTTTTGGACAGCTAAACTCGGACAAGATGGGACAAAAAGAATTCTACCATTATGATGAGAATTTGTCATCTCATGGTCTAAATTTCATGTTGATATTTCAATATTCAGTGTGTCCACCACCCGTTTCTCTGTTGGCCCCTAATCTGCCAAGATTGAATTCCAGAAAGAAAATGAACAAATGCACATCAATTCAAGATCGCGGTGAAATCTCAACAGGGCATTAACAAGGTCTTCAAAGGAACTTATTACAGGTTATCAAACTGTCTTTAATCATAGAACCTACGTTTTCCCATGCAGTCATAAAAAAGATTACATCAGTTAAAACACCAGGAAATTTATTCTCCTCCCTACCACCTCTTTTGTGTAGTTTCAGGGGGCTTGAGTTGCCAGTTGATTGGAAAGCTTTTGCGCCGGGAGCTTACGGGAAAAATTAGTTTTATGTTTCCTCTTCCTTTTTATTTCTTGAATTAGAGCCTGTAACTCTTAAACCATTTTCTTGTTTCACCCAAGCGGCTTTGTAAAAATGTCTGCTGACTTGTCAAACAAATTTTATCTGTCTCTCAATTTGTGTGAGGTGCGGTCTCTCTGTTCTCATTAAACGGATTATGTTTATCGTTCATTTCCATTAACTCTTCCAAAATAATTCGCATACTTAGCTATTCAAGACTGGGATATAACTCACAGGGCCGGGTTGTCAACTATTTAAGAAATCATAGCAATTTCTGGCAGATCTAGCGCTTGGTTACTCAATCACCAACCGATGACAATTGAATAATTTGGAAGAAAAAATGCGCCTAAGCAAAAATTGGCGACCGTGAAATAAACAAAACTGTGGAATTTCTCAAAATAATTTAGATTCATGAAATCTTTAATATGAGCATAGAAATAAATTTGATTTCAATTGGTATGTGGCCCAACACTATAGAATTTCTCAATTTAGCTGGCGGGTGGCGAGTATAAGGTATCGAAACATCCTGTAGAGTGTTCAGTTTGTTTGTTCTCTTTTAACCGTATTATCTTTTTTCTCCAGATAATGGATGTGAGTTTGTGTTTGCGCTGTCCTTTTCCTATAATTGATTTCTTTTTAGTTCCATAAAGCTTCTCTAAAACTATGTAAGCAGCCCATTGATATTGTTAAAACAACCCGATAAAAAATCATGATTAATTCATCAATCTTAACTTTGACAGTGATGATTTGCTTTTCCCCTAAAAACACAAACACACACGCACACCTTCTCATGCGCATATATGCTCACACATTGCAAACCCCCAAGCATCCACAAGAACGAGCGGACACATACCCATTCACCCACCAACCCACACACACACACACACGCACACACACACACACACATACACACACACATTATATTTGATGGTGGCTTTGGCGAATTTCACACCATCTTGCTGTTTGTAGCAACTTGGTTTGAAGCAATCTTGATTTTACTTACAGCAGGGAGCTGAGGAAGAAATGAAAAGGGGAAAATAGTTTAAACTTTGATTTCAGACAGGAATACTTCATATTTTGAAAAGAAATTTTACTTTCATTTTATCATTAAGAAGATTGTAAAAAGTTTAGGATACGGGACACATGCAATTTTACAGATACTGTTAGTTGAAGAGCCATATATATGAATAATCAGGTAAAAATTTGCGTTCGCAATCCAGAGTAAAAACTAAATATCATCATCATCCTGATCATTTCATTATCCAGTACCCTTTTACCATTACAGTGTAGGCCTGACTCTTATTGAGACGGAATTTCTCTGGATCATGCTATTTAGCCAAGCAGGTGATCAGCCCACTGTGACCTTTTGGTGGTAGGGGTAGGATTTCAATGTTGTCCGGACAGTGACCTTGCGGCCTACTCTTTTCGATTTCTAGCTGAAAAGGGCTCTTTAACGTGCGCAACGTGCACACGGGACCTCAGGGTTTATTGTCTGTCTCCGATAGGACTGGGCTCTATATCCTTTCTACCGATGTTGTAGGGATCAGGAGAGTGGCATACGAAGTTTTTCTCTGGGTTTTAATGATACGATAAGAATCACTAGGTGATTTTTGTTCCCCAGACGGACTCGAACCCGCCACTGAGTCACCGTGTCTCCTTTAATATATCTTTAATAAATGATTGTTCGGTCTATCTCTGTCAGCAAATCCTTAAAGTTAATTCACGGCAAAATCTATGATTTTTCTCTGCTTTGGTGTTTGCCCTCCTTTCCCTCCTTTGCTAATACTTCCACCAACGACACACTAAGAAATTTTGCACCTCGTTTATTGTCTATCTTTTCATTTACTATCAGAAACCATTTTCCTGCCAACGTTTTATCATTTGTGCCTCTTATCGAAATAATTAGAGAGCGGCACTCGTAGAAAGTAGGCAACGAGGTTATTGCATCATTACAACTGGGGAGGGAGGGACTGGATGTGAATTTGCAATGGTCTGAATGAATTAAGAGGGCGGAACTTAAGTATGTTGCTCAGCAATAAGATGATTATTTACTTGGAGGAGAGAACAGAAAGAATTTAGCACAAATGATTTGGTCATGCATGAACAAAGAGTTAGAATAGAATTCCTGAAGACATATATGAGTTTAATCAAGAGTATATACTTCCACGATAATTGCCCAAGAACATGTGGACAGAGGTATATTATCAGAATGTTTGGAGAAAAGAGGATGGAGGCAAAGAAAAGAGGCAATGACACCATGTGGGAAAATAAAAGGGAAAGGGGCTATTCATCCATTAATTAACCCGACACCACAAGATACAAGAGTGCTAGATGAGAAAGAAAGAAAGAGAGAAAGACAGAAAGACAGTAAGAAAAGCAAAAAGGCACGTACTTGGACTGCCAAAATTAACGTAGGCCCCTGGCGAGCCGACGTAGGTGGTGTTCATGTCGTCGGGGCACTGCCTGGGGTACTGGGTGGCCTTCAGGCTGCTGCTGGAATAGTCCAGGATCTGGACGCCAGAGCCAGTGGCGTCGGGTGTTTTTTTTGGACAAGGTGGGAGGGATGGAGTTGGTAACGAAATATTTGTATCAAATATAAGGATAGTTTATTTTGTTTTTGTCACACGTAAAAGTATGGCTATTGCTTTTGAAGGCGTGTGGGATTGTTTTTTTTTATTTTTGTTCGTTCGTTTGTTTGTGTATTTGTTTGTTTGTTTGTTGTTTTGGTAGAACCATGGCATAAAAAAAGCTTAGTTTCATTCTTAGGTGTGCATTTTGGGCACAACATTGCATACATACAAATAAAGCGTCCATTTAGAAAAGGGATAAAATAGAAATAGATATAAAAACGAAAAGAAAAGTGAATGACAGAGAACGAAAAATCAATTTATAATTCAAGTATCTAGCTGCTTGTAGCATATGAATGAATCTCAGAACTTCATAGAGAGTTATAATACAAACTCAATATTTGTGTACTTATATTATATCATATCATTAGCATCTCTTTATAGCTTATATAGTTCTTTTGCGCTACTATGACACACGTGCCCAGAACTCCAGTATCAGGTGGTTTGTTAAACTGCCAGTGACCTTCTGGATGTATTTGTATTGTATCATTTCAGCTGCCAACGCACTGTAACTTTTTGCATGGCGACCGACGGTCATAAATTAAGTTTTTTCTCATAGCCGACGTGTTTATATAATCTCAAAAGGACAAATGTGCCTTCACCTACGAGCAGTACACCTAAACATACGACTGTTAATGGCCTCAGGAAATTCCCAACAGCTTTGGCCATCGTAGGAACCAATAATGATATGAGTCAGAATCAATTTTTAAAAAGGCTAAGTATTAAGGCCTGTTTCAACACTACTTGGATCATTTCACCGGATGAGCGCTCTGGACATGTTAACGTGTTACCACAAATAGATAAACGGAAGACAATACGAATATCTTACCCAGTCACATTTCACTGACACCGGGCTAACCAGAACCGTTTTTTTTTAGTGCCGAATGTCAGACGGGCGCCTGGGCGATAGCTGCTAGAACCGATTTTTACGACTTGGGTATGTCACGGCCTGGGATCAAACCAACGACCTACAGAGGCAGACGCAACTATTTGAGCCAACGGCGCTGGAAGAATCAGTTAACGTGCTGGGAACAAACCTTGACGATTCAAGAACCGCACCAGCCAACCGGACATAGACGGACAGACAAAGAGACAGGCAGGCACTTGACTCTAACCTGGCCAAGATCTCGTACCGAGACCAAACATCTTACCATGCAGATGATAGTGAAGGTCGTGATGTTGTCAAAGTCCCCATCGTTGTACAGACTGATATAGTGGATCTTGCTGGACCTGTCCTCCACGTTGAACAAACAGAAAACTCTGCCAGATTCTGGGTAGAAAGAAATCGCTGAGCCTGTAGCTTTCCTTTTTTCCTACCTCTTCCATCTACAGGAAAATCTTAAGTTACTTTTAATCAAAGCTACCAATGTGGTTCATCAATGTGGTTATACGGATCACCTTTGAGGAGTGTGATAATTGACACCACAATTCACCGCTGAAAGCAATAATATGATATTTCATATTGGCGTGATATTGTCATTATCTTTTGTTGTGTACTTTGTCGCATTCACTCGATCATTAATGAAGATAATCCATGGAAAAGACATCTCTGTATCAATATTTCTATTCACATCCGCCTCTTTTCACAATAAGTTTTGAATGCCTGTTAGTTGTTAGCTACGTGCTTTTCGCTTTTCTACTTGCCTTCGCCATTGTTCCTTGTCCATTGCTGACACGTACATTGCATTGTAGTTTGAACTCCATAATATATTGAGCCCGTGCTAATCTTTCTCTATCTCTCTTTCAACCACCCGATGCTGTGAGGTCAGAAAGCTGCCTTCATGTTGTTTTATTATAAAAAAGATAATGCGTTTATCCTTTTTTTTTTCTCTCAGATTTTAGCATCGTATTGCGTTTTCGTCGCATTCTACTTCACATAATTTCATCCAATTCTATACTTTGTTTATACTTGTTTGTCATAGCTTTAGATATGATAATAGGGTGCATTGGTTTGTAAAACCGGTGCCCCAAAGTCTTTTTGTCTGAAATAGATCATAAAGTCCTTTCTTTGCTCAAGGTAACTTAACGTTTTAACATTAAGGTTTAACCCCCTGTTTCAGCACTATATGCTATGTCATATCACCGGCGGAGCACTCTGGTCATGTCAGCGTGTTGCCGCGCAGAGATAAACGGAGGACTCAACACGAATGTCTCACCCAGTCACATTATACTGACACCGGGCCAACCAGTCTTAGCATTGTTCCCATTATGCTAAGCAACTGCTAAAAACCCGATTTTAAGACTTGGGTATGTCACGGCGTGGGAATCGAACCCGCCACCTACCGATTACGAGACGGACGCTCAACCAAGTGCGCCAAAGAAGCCGGTGAGCAGTATAAAGATAATTCTAAACCTACAGCTGAGTGCGTGGAGAAAGCAATGGCCTTTCTTACCAGAGTAGGCCAGGGGGATGGAGCAGTCGGTGCCGTTGTACAGCAGGGCGGTGCTGTTGCTGCAGGCGTCCAGGCTGTTGCTGCTGCTGTTGCACGTGCTGACGCCGGCACTGTCCTCCACGTCGTAGTTGTAGTAGCCGTTGAAGGCGGAAGGACAGTCGGTGATGGCGTCGCTTATCGTGTCTGTAAACAATGATGAGAGTTTTAAGAAACTTTATGCGGTGATAACAATTGCATAGTTTGGAACATCAACAATGATGATAATTACCTAAGAACGAACGTGAAAAATTGTAAAATTTTAGTGAAACCTGTCTTGACTTTGTATGGATCATAAACCTGGAATGTAACAAAACTCTAAGGGTGTATTCAGATAAAAAACTTGACGTTATGGTTTAACACCTGCTCCAACACTGTATAGGTCACATCGCCGTCAGAGCGCTCTAGACATGTTGAAGTGCTGCCACACAGATATAAATGGAGTACTTTCACGAATATCTCACCAGCCATTATACTGACACCAGGCCAACCAGTCTTGGCAATGTCCCTAAAATGCCGAACGCCAGGCGGGCAGCTGCTAAAAATAATTTTAACATCTTACGTATGTCCCAGCGTGGGATCGAACCCGCCACCTATCAGTTACGAGGCGGACTCTAAACCACTTTCGCCAATGTAGTCGGAAATGAAAGTTGAAATTTGGTGATAACGATATTCTTGTTTGGAGCAAAAAAATCATCAACTTAGAAACGAAGTTGAAACTTCTTAAAACTTAAGTTAAAGCTATCTTGACATATGGATTGATCATAAACCTGGAAAATAACAAAATCTGACAACAAAACTCGGTATAATGTACTTTAAGTAATTTCTTTAAATACAAAGGATCCGTTCAACTACATTTAAGATGAAGACAGCTATGTAAACTTCCTCAAGGTAAAACCTGTAACAAATACTAAAAGATTCCATGGCAATATTTTTGACAATGAATAGACATGAAGTAAACTTGCATTTACCTATGTGTGAAATAGAAGTTTTTATATAATTCGCCGGTGTGGCTTTGTTTATTTGGATGTGTTCTTTTGATTTAGTCTGTTAATTTGTTGTTGTTCTATGGGGATTGGGTTTCTTTTGCGATGTTTTACTTATGTTTGTTTCATTTTCAGGGGGGGGGGGGGTATTAAGAGGGAGGAGGGGGATTCCATTTCTAGTAGTAAAATCCGGTACGTCAAAGTGTCTGTGATAATGACAAAGACATATTTCGTCTTCTTCATCTTCATCACATAATGTTTACCCTCTCTGAACAGCAGCCTATACGTCCCAAGGCCTACGTCAGGGTTGGCACATATCGAGCTGTACTTCCTTGATAAAGAAGGCAGCAAAATTTTGACCCTTTCATTTCCTGCATCGGGAACGGGCGCTGTTTGTGGACAAAAGATATAATAAAGGAAATTTTAGCATGGGAAAGTAAAAAATCGACATAAAAAGATAACTTTGAAACAGAACGGAGCTAAATAACTGCAATACTTTTCCACCTGAAGGTTGGAATCTTTTGTTCTAACTTTTAGCACATAAATAAGACCAAAAGTTGGCGGTATGCATTATATGAGAGAAAAACCTCAAATGAAAACAAATAATGATAATGATGATAAGCATCATTATGGTTATCATCCTCATTATTATCATTGTTTTTGTAATAAGCATCATCATTAGCTTTATTAGTATTATCATTATTATCATTATTATTAATATCGTTATTATTATCATCCTTATTATTATCATTATTATTCTATTATCATAATCATCATCATCATCATCATCATCATCATCATCATCATCATCATCATCATCATCATCATCATCATCAT
>JAUEKY010139675.1:0-10081 GCA_031833965.1 Scyllaea pelagica
TAGATGTGCATATTATGTGTGTTATCATGGAAACAACCAACAATGAGATATTTCAGCATATTTTTTTTAATTAAAATAAAGATAAAGAATGCACAGTACAGATAGATTACTTTATAAAAAGATAGCTACATGGAAGAAAGAAACCAACTTATCAAAAGTGGAGAATAAGTAGCTAGGTTTTCTTTTTTTTTATATCAAAATATATACCCAATAAGCAATTGAAAATGTACAGTATTAAAAACACATGACAGATCAACATAGATAAAAAACATGCTTTATGATGAAAGAATACAACAATTTATTTTTGTTGGTCACAGTTAAAATCAAAAAGGCATCCAAATTCAAGTTAATATCAAAATATCAAACAACTTACCATTATCTTTTAATCTAATGAATAGTTGAATAAAAATGAGGTGTGAAAAGGGAGCCGTAACTAGACTAACAACAATAATAATAATGATAATAATAATAATAATGATAATGACAACAATGATAATAGAAAAACAAAGTTATAACAATTTAATATTAATAATAATAATAATAATAATAATAATAATAATAGTAATAATAATGATAATAATAATAATAATGACATCAACAATCTGACCCCTGAATTAAAATGAAATTGCTGAAAAATGTAGGGGCAGATTCTATGTTCATCATTGTCGCTATTATACTAAGGTTGGATACCTAACCATGTTCAATTCTACGCTTCTAGCTTAGTATATATTTGAAGTTAGTATGGCTGAATAAAAATGATTGAACTTCAAATAGCAACATAATAACAGATGATTAATTTTGGGTTCTCCTCAATGGGTTTATGACAACAGTTTCATATCATTATTAAAATATGATGAAACCCATCAAAGAGAAAAAATTTGAAAAAAAAATTAACCATCAAAGTCAGTCCTAAGTACAAAAAGGACGTCCAGGTTCTTTCCTTAAGTCATCTTTTAAGTTATTTTCTTAAGTTATCTTTCAAGTCCATTCCTTAATCATCTTTCAAGTTATTTCCTTAAGTCATCTTTCAAGTCCTCTCCTTAAATCATCTTTCAAGTCCTTTCCTTAAATCATCTTTCAAGTTTTTCCTTAAAAACCTCTTTCAAGACCTTTCCATAAGTCATCTTTGAATAAACTTTCTAATCAGAATGAGAAAAGAGCACCATTTATCATACAAAAAAATCCAGCAAAAGGACAAAATAAAAATCCACAATAAACTAGCAAAAAATAATTGTAAATGACGGGAATGCTTCAAATCGATCTATGTATACAGTACTTACACTAACAAAACTTTTCATGACACCGGCAGACAAAATGTTATAAAACTGATTTAAATCAATCAAAATTGAAACATAAATTCTTTTAAGGCTTTAAACATTATTCTTTTAAATATGATGATAAACATAATATCAACAAATATTACAAATAATCAAGTCTGATCACTAAGCTTGTGAGATTGAGATACATGATAAAGGGAATATCTGAAAGCTATAACTCTTGATACAGAAAAAATATAATTCTTATCACGTAGCAATACCAGATTATCATGAAAATAATAATAATAATAACAATAATAATAATCAAAACAAAAAGAAAAATAATAACAATAATGACGATAATAGTAGTAATATATGATAATAATAATGACAACAAAAACAATAATGATGATAAAAATAATAATGATACTAACAATGATAGCGCTAACAATAATAATAGTGATAATGATAATAAAAACAATATTGTCAATTTTGGTTTGATGACGACAAAAATAATAACACAATCTTGATTGTCCAAATGATGACCTTTTTGTTTCATGACTCATTACTCCTACTCTTGAAACCACATAACAAGAGACTGGCGATAAACATACTAAAAAATCAAATACCTACAGACTCACTCAAAACAATTTGAATATGAGAGAGGACAATATGTAGGTTGCAATGGTTGAAATATTTCATATTGATTTTTTTTAGTTTCATTCCTGCCTTGCAATCTACTATCATTCATTAAAATATATCGTACTAAAAACCTTTTCACAACCAAATGATATTGAAAGTTATTGGACTTGTGGTTATAATTTTCTAATGCAGTCTTGGATAAAGTAACAAGCAAAAAAGTAATAATGAATCCATGAAATGTAAACATCCAACTAAGAAAAAACTAATATCAATAATATCTATTTGTAGAAAATGAAAAAAAAAAAAACCCTGACTGACACACAAACCTATTGATAGGAGATACCTTTCCTGTCATTGATCTGTTTCAAAGCACAAGCTGCATTCCTATTAAGAGTAAAACATAATCTGCAATATGTTGTGAGGGAAAAATATTTATGTTGTACATAAACTGAAACTAAAAGCTCATAATATGCTAAGAGAAAAAAAGACCATGAAAAAGCATTTGATGGAATACAATATTACAACACAGGCCGGCTTTAAGCACACTCATCAGGAAGAGGCCTAAACGTGTTTGATGGCAAGGCCTGCTTAAGTCTGAAAAAAAAAAAACATTTAAAAGATTTCCAGAATTAAAGCTCTTAAGTTATTTCCCTTTTTTGGTTTGCTATGATTGCTAAACACATTGTGATGTCACAATGTCAGTTTTTATAGTTTTGAAACGTTGCGCAAAAATCATTTGCAGCAGCAGGATACTTTAACTGTCAGTAACTAAATATAATATTGCATGTGATTGAGATGCAAAACTTCAGTCATTTTCTTGAATGCTGTGATGAGAAGTAAGGGTTATTAAGTATCCATTGAACTGTATGACACTATTGCTACATTTATCTCTGACTTATTCACAAGAGCATGAATATATGAATAATCAAGTTAAGCTAGATAAGACATGAATGTCCTTTTTTTTTTTCAAATTTTTAATGCCCAAAAAGTAAAATTGAAAAAGATAAGACAATGCTTTGCTTCTTAAATTTACACCATAGGATTAAGATAATGTGTGAGAATGACTGTAAACCTTTTTGTGTCCATCATCATAAGGTATATGGTAGGTACATATACCTTAGTACAAGTATGAAGCTTGAATTCTTATCAATCTATCAAACCAATTCAGTAAGTAGAATTAATCTTGCTTCAAATAATCAAGATCACAAGGCTACATCAGAAGAGGTCTTCCCATACAAAAGATTTGCCCTGAACAACAAATTATCGTTTGAGGAGGCAGTAATATAAAAGCAATGCTACAACAAGAGGCACCGAAAAAGACATGCACACCTTTTGGCAAAAAATTCACAAACATAGGATTTAAGTTTGGCAAGAAATCTGGGTTCATACAGTATCACATAGAGGACAAAATTCAGCATTTGTAACACTCAACGGCAGAGCAATGCAAGAGAACCTTTGTTCATGTTTATAAAAAGAAATTAACAATGCTAAGCTTGAAAGATTTTTTAAAAGATTCAGTGTTGATCTAGTTTATGACCATGAAAAAGGTCATAATCAAACTGCAAAGTCTGCAAGGCAAAGCTTATCATTATTTCTGATACAAGTTGTATTGTGAGCCATGTTAAGAGCACTTGTGTGATGTTTGCTTTGCAACCAGCCCTGTTCATTATTTCACGTGCAACTCTTTTGGTTTACTCTTTTTGTATTGAATGTTTGGCAGTGTCTTTGGCAGTCTTTTCTTAATTAACTGTTTTCCAATTTGCCTCACAAGAGACAGTTGATAATTCTACTGGCCTCTTTGATGAAGGGTAAGATCAAATCTGCATTACACCAGTATTTGTATTCATTTAATGATCGTTCGAAGACAATTGATGGTCAAATGAGACAGATATGCTGATCCTGTTCAATGTATGTCTAATAAATCTATATGCGCAACGTTTAATATAATAAACATGCTATTGACACAAGACTCAGATTTCAATTTACACAAGACTGATTTACATTTCTATAGCACATGATTCTGAGGTAATATCACACAGCTCGCTGCCAACATCAGTGTTAGATTGAGAAGTAGAGTATAACAGGAAGTGAAAAAGAGGGAAGGTTCTCATTATAGAGACTATGGCAAGACTGGCAAGTATAGGGAAAAGAAATGTGGAGAGGCAGATGCCTGTGGTGAATAGGCCATCATCATCACCACAGGAAATGTTTTGCTTGACCAGCTAGGTTCAACAATGACCTACTTCAAGCTTTCCCTTTAGGTACAAATGCTTGGTATGCAATGAATTAGGTTCAGCTTCCCCAGGCATTTAAAAAAAATTTCAATAGTCTGAAACCCCAAGTGAAAACTGGCATTTCATATTCAAGAAAGATTATAATAAATATGAACACACCGATTCAGCAAGTTTTTGAACGAGTTAAGAAATGTGGGTTAGCAGATAATATCAATTTTGACTAGGAGAATTTTGGGATTGCTATTTGTATTAGCATCACTGTTTATTACAATATCAAAAAATTTTCGAATAAGACTTTATTGTTACAATATAAAAAATCTTAAAATGAGAGTTTGTTACAATATCAAAAATCTTAAAACCAGAGTTAAAAATTTAGCAAGTTATCAGTAACAGTTTGTCAATTCAAACTGGCGTTTATTACCATAGAATAGCTGATTTAAATCATTCTGTTATTGTGTGGTTTTTGCTTTGTTTTTCTCCTCCTTTTTTCCCTCTTAACTTATGCCTTGTCAACTATGTTAAGATTTGATCCGCTCTCCATTGTACTGTTATAAGCTGTTTGGTACCTGGGCTTTGTAAAATGCTTATACACAGTGACTACCAGCTTGACCAACAAGAGTGTTGAGCAGAGAGCTAGAAGAATAGCTGAGAATATTGAATTACGCTTTTCAGAGTCCCAATTCTTGGAAATACTTCCAGCCAGTGCAACGACCAAGACTATGTAAGGAGTTATTGTGTAACGAGAGTACCGATCTAAAAATATTAGGTCAGATACAGCAAAGACAAGAATTATGACCAACAGCAAAGACAGGGCAATGGTGGCAGCATCTTCAACACTGACCGCCTGATCCCCACTGTAGATCATAACCATCTGGATATTGAGCAGAGTAGCAATGGATACCCAGGTGGCCTGTATACCAATTCCATTCAATACCAATCCTCTAGTCAGCCAAATATTGTTTGCGCGTCCTTCTTCTACCAGTTTGGGAGAGGCTTTGTCCAGAGAAAGGTAGACCAAAAACATCATGGTATACTGCAGGATACTGTAAGCAATCAAAGCTGCTGTAGCAAGCTCCATCTCTTCCCTGTCAAATGAAATAAGCCAAACAATATTCAACACACAAACAATAATACTGATGATGAACAATGTGTTGGGAAGAAACTGTGGGTCAAGGTAAGCAGGCTGTCCCTTTGATCCCTTGCGGCAAATATTTATCAAGGAATAAATGACCCATAATGCCTGCCAAGTGTAGATGAATCCCCAAATAATGAAGGTCCAGCCAGCAGGGGTGATTTCAGTGCGATACTTGTCAGACACGGCTCCAGTTGTGTTGTGAAAGATAACTGAAAGAAAAACAATGTAAATGAAATTATCAAAAACAAGCAAGAGAAATAGGTAAAATGATCATAACAGTGCAGTGAGAAACCACACTGACAATACCACTCATTTCATACTTTGTTCTGATACATTTTCTGTTAAGAACTCCAAAACTTTTATGTTACTCTGACTGTGAGTGTGAGGTTTATAGTCTTGTCAAGTAGTAATTGACAAAAACTTTCTTTTCCAAAAATTACATGCGCACCTGTTTTGTTTCAATAATGTATGTTTAGATATTTTCCTTTTCATTAAAAGCTTTTCTAAAAAATTTCCAATTCAGCATGATAATCAAATGAGTATATTAGTGAAAGCCAAAGAAGTAAAGAAAAAAGAAATAAATGGAAATTTTTATCTGCTTGAGGGGTTTCTTAAAAAAAAATGTAAATATACTGATTAACAGCTTCTCCAACACTGTCTACATCCCTTGTGATTATCAGTGACCCTTCAATACCCTGCCCACTAATTTGAATTCATGTAACATACATTTTAACAGTCTTAAGAATAGCAAATGCCCCACACTGTAATGGTAAAAGGGTACTTGATAATGAAATGATGAAATGATGAAGAGTAGCAAATCAATGTGAAACCCCTCTAAACATAAATCTATTGACAAAAAGTAACTTAGCCAAACAATATTCAACACACAAACAATACTACTGATTAAATACTGTTAAATGTAGGTACCATTTTCTTATCTGGGGGCAATTCTTTTCATTTTCATTTTTGGTTTTTAAGCTAATAGCTTGTGACTACTTATTTTAGCTCATCTAAAACTGACATCAAAATGTATGAAATATGTTTGGTTACTGTCGTGCTATTGCTCAACTTAATAAGAATAGTTCAGCAAACTTGGCCAACCCCCTAGCACAAAAAAAAAACAAGAAAAAAAAAACACAAACCGAAGAGATTTCCTGTCAAGCAATTGAAATGAATCAATTTCTTCATTCCATAGCATATGCACACATTTCAGTAACAACTAGTTATGAATGTCGATGAGCTTTGAGTTAAAGTGTGGTTCACTTAAGGGAACTTATCACTTTAACCAATATGTTGAGTTCTTTAAAAATATCACCTAATCAATTAAATTCTGAACAAAAGATAAGACAAAGGAAAGGTGACGAATTGTTCAAGATGAATAGCCAGTTAATTATCAAACCGAGCAAAAAAAAAAAAAAAAGCTCCCATAACACAGAACTATGCCGGTGCCGGTAAGCGATTCCATAATTTGTCGACAACTCGGATTAAGAAAAAAATTCTAGGGTTTAGAGAACACCTTTCCTTAGAGAGTTTGAATCTATGCCAATCTATGTCCTCTGGTGGTACTGGTGGAATCAAGATAAAGAAGGTTCTTTTTTACAGAGTATAGCTCATGCGTGTATTTAAACACTTCAAATACGCATCCCCTGTTTCTCCTATACTGCATGGTTGGAATTCCTATCTTTCTCATTCTTTCTGAGTACTACAGGTGTTTGAATCCAGGGATGACTCTTGTTGCGCGTCTTACTCATCATCATTTCATTATCCTGTGCTCTTTTACCATTACAGAATAGGGTCGACTCATCATCGGAATTTCACTGGATCATGCCATTAAGCCAAGTGGGTGATCAGCCCACTGTGATCTTTTGGGGGTAATGGTAGGATATTGATTTTGCCCGAACAATAGCCTTGCGATCTGCGATTTCCAACTGCCATGGGTTTTTTAACGTGTGCAACGTGCACACGGTACCTCCCAGTTAATCGTCCGTCTCTGATAGTGATAGGACTAGGCTGTATATCCCACCTACCGTTGGTGCAGGGATCAGGGGAGTGGCATACGGGGGTTTTTCTTGGGGTTTTATTGATAAAAATTATACCTACATGGACTCGAACCCGCGTCACTTAGTATCAGCGCAGGAGCCATGGCCGCTGAGCCACTGAGTCCCCTAGAACTCTTTCAACCAGGTCTTTATATTTCTGGAGTCGTGGTGCCCACACTACATATCCCAATTCCAAGTGGGGGCGCACCATAGCAACAAACAACTGCCTAATGTTGTCTTTATTTATGTAAATAAATGATCTTCTAAGGAGGCCAACAATCCTGTTAGCTTTTTTATTTATTTACTTTGGTCTCAATGTGCTTGGAGAACTTTAATTTCTGGTCAGCTAACACGCATTAGTCTTTTTCTGCAACAGTAGGCTGGAGTAAGACAGTCTCTATGGTCTTGTGTTGTCGCATTGTATACTGGTGGTGCTGGTTTTTGTGAGCTAGATGTAAGACATGACATTTATCTGCATTGAACCTTAGCTGTCGTGTATCCGCGCACTGAACTAAGTTGTCAAGATCCTTTTGGAGCCGAGTTATGCACTCTTCCTTGTCTACTCTGGAGAATACCTTGGAGTCGTCTGCATACATTTGACACAGTGAGTTTACTACGTCAGAAAGGTCATTGATGAAGACGACAAACAAAACTGGACCGAGACAGCTTACTTGCGGAACCCCACTTGACAATGGCGTCCAGTCTGAAAAACTACCGTTTACCCTGACACGCTGCCTTCTCCCTACCCTGACACGCTGCCTTCTCCCTGCCCTGACACGCTGCCTTCTGCTTCTCCCTACCATGACACGCTGCCTTCTCCTTCTCCCTACCCTGACACGCTGCCTTCTCCTTCTCCCTAACCTGACACGCTGCCTTCTCCCTAACCTGGCACGCTGCCTTCTCCTTCTCCCTACCCTGACACACTGTCTTATCCTTCTCCCTACCCTGACACGCTGCCTTCTCCTTCTCCCTACCCTGACACGCTGCCTTCTCTTTCTCCCTACCATGACACGCTGCCTTCTCCCTACCCTGGCACGCTGCCTTCTCTTTCTCCCTACCCTGGCACGCTGCCTTCTTCCTACCCTGGCACGCTGCCTTCTCCCTACCCTGGCACGCTGCCTTTTCCTTCTCCCTACCCTGGCACGCTGCATTCTCTTTCTACCTACCCTGGCACGCTGCCTTCTTCCTACCCAAACTCGCTGCCTTCTCCCAACCCTGACACGCTGCCTTCTCCCGATGAGATCAGAGATACATGCCACTAAACATGAACTGGCGCCATAGGATCTAAGTTTCTTAATGAGCTTCATATAACAAATAATAATTCATAAACATGTCTCTTCTCTGTGAGTGTTTGTAACCGAGTCTACTCTCCTTGTATTGTCCGGAATAGATGCGTACCACAATAAGAATATAGCTAAGATAAACTTTTTAACACATTGAAATGGCAGATGTTATGCATGTTTTATTCTAAAACATGGCTCATTCATAACATTATATTGAATCTTAAGCAAATGAGTAATCAAACTTGAAATAGACTTCAGAAAAAGAGGCAATGAAGAGAGAGGAAGCTCTAGAGATCTGCACAAAAATGTAAGATCAAAATACATAATAAAAAGTCAACATGCGAGATAACTGTCATTAATAGGATATACATCACACGTGCAAACAATTAGTTAATTTAATTTCATAACCAAGAAATGGGAGAAGGGATGTCTAGTTCGAGAGAACTATAGGCTGACTAGAATAAGCCTAATGCAAAAACACATACACGCGCGCCCAAGTGCAAACACACACACACACACACACACACACACACACACACACACACACTCACACACATTCACACACATTCAAACATATCAACAAACTTCTTTGCTCAATGTATGCAAGTTGTCGTTCAACCTCCACAAAAAAAAAAACCCTGCTGAAAGTCCATTTGATTACAGAAAGTCAGTAGTTATTTAACACTTTGCAGTTGAATTACTTCGTTGAAAGGCTGACAATATTCTTTTCACTTCTGCTACCACCCCGCCCCTACCTCCACCCCTTCCCCTACCCCCTCTTTTCTTCTCTTTAATGAACCTATTATCTTCCGTTGCTACAGAATTCAGAGATCTAAATCAAAAACACCAAAATAATTTTTTCTTTCTTTTACTAAGCTTACCTTATTATGAGTTGCTGGATGCTGAGTGCTAAATAGCGCAGAAGAACGCGGGGTGAGAAGACCCTCTTCGGGCTGCGTATCTGTTGAAAGTAGTGTGGTATTTGATTTTCTTCTGGTTTACGTTTCTGCTAACAGGGTAGCTCCGATAAAGTGTGGAGACCTAGAGTTAAATGCCACAAAAATTATACGAACATCCTATATGCAGAGCAGAGATGCAAGCAGTTTCTCCTCTTGAATGAGCAAGTATCTAAAGTTTTGGACTTATTTATACCCATAGTACGAGAGACAAATTGTTTGCATATTATGCTTAAATTATCTCAAAACTATGGAACTCTAGTCTGATCAAAATTGATTTTTTCGTAATGGGGCGTGTCTTATCAGAGCAATATAATATCTGGATCTTTTTACTCATTTTAGGCCCTAATCATTATCATAATAATAATAATCACCACCACCACAACCACCATCACCACCACCACCAGCACTATCATCATCATCATCATCATCATCATCCTCATCATCATCATCATCTTTATCATCAGTACTACTACTACTACTACTACTACTACTACTACTACTACTACTACTACTACTACTACTACTACTACTAC
>JAUEKY010139786.1:0-10079 GCA_031833965.1 Scyllaea pelagica
TTAGAATATAAGGTTTGTCGCGTAAGGTCGCGGGTTTAATACACGCCTTTTACAGCTCAAAGTTGAGTCCGTGGAAAAGCCTCTTTACTCATTTTTTTTCCACTCTGCTCAGATGTAAATGAGTACCTGGCCCTTTACAACGTTGTTTACGTCCGAAAAAAAATTTTCTTGCGCCTTGCAGGTAGCATGTCTCGTCCTATTTGTTTCCTGTTGCTGATGACTGGGACCCCTTGTAAAGTGCTTGGAGTAAGTTGAATGGATATTGTGCAATACAAATGCCGAAGGTCTTTCTTTCTTTTCTTTTTTTCTCTCAAAAGGCTCTGTCCATTTCGACTTACTACACGACTCTGTATCAACTATTTGCAGAATGATATCATCAGTGCTAATCCGTTTATGTATTTTCTACAAAATATTCGTATAGTTGAAACCATAAAATACAAAACCCAAATATAATGTATTTGCCTTTGTCAATAGTGAGGGGTATGGATCTTAGCAACTAGTTGGAGTAATATGATTATGAATTCTGCTTAACATCTCTCTTCAGGGACGCGGGGGGGGGGGGGGGGGTTGAATGTCAACCTATGTCCCTTGACTGACAAGCAATTGTTTTAACTTTATCTTTTCCAACCCAACCCCATTTTCTTTTTTCCTCAGTTTGACAACAGGATTCCTATTATGAATCCAATGCCTGTTGGGCCAGTGTCAGTATAATGTGACTGGGTGAGATATTCGTTAGCGTTCTCCGTTTATCGTGTGGCAGCGCGTTAACCCAGAGCGCTCCGCCCATGATATGAACTATACGATGTTGAAGCAGGCTTGAAATCATAACGTTGAAATTTTGTTCTTGTTTGTTTGTTTTTTAACCAGTGCCATGAGTGGTTAGCTTGGTGACAGTAAACTGTGAAATGGTGAGATTTTGGGTGTATCTGTGTTAACCTCTATGTGGCAGCATGGTAAATTGTCTAGCTAGCTCCTTCACTGATGTTGATAAAGACCTAACCTAACAAAATCAAAGATACAGCAGTTAGTATTAAGCAACATTGGGCCTGATATAGCGAATGGAATGGCATTTTTTTTCTATTGGCCTACCTATATTTGTATAAGCAAGCATGAATAGAGTGGCCAGCAGGCACAGTGCCAGCAGAATCGTCAGCCTTTGGTAAGGACGCCCGGTCACACGGTAGTGGTAGATGTGGAAGTTCGGCATCCTGCCTGCTTGCTCCTTGTTTTGTGTCTTGTCCACTCTTTACAAGGAAATCTGCCAGGTTACGGTTCCACTGATTATGTCTTGGTGATATTCTTATGGCTTGTAAAAACGCATTTTCTAATCATACAGTGTTTTGTGTCTTGTCCACTCTTTACAAGGAAATCTGCCAGGTTGCGGTTCCACTAATTATGTCTTGGTGATATTCAAATGGCTTGTAAAAACACATTTTCTAATCATACAGTGTTTTGTCTCTTGCCCACTCTTTACAAGGAAATCTGCGAGGTTGCAGTTCCACTAATTATGTCTTTGTGATATTCAAATGGCTTGTAAAAACACATTTTCTAATCATGCAGCTTCTTCCATCCAGAAACCTGCGATAGAGCAACAGATGTAAACTTCAAGTATATCCAATCTTCACGTGTCAAATTTCCCTTTAATGTATCCAATTACACACGTGAAAGGGTTGGGCTTGCACAACACAGCCGTCAAATATTGGAGACAAAAAAGCTACTCAGCAAATCATAGGAAAAACAGGCTTAATTTCTGATAAATGAATTATTATGAAGAACAAAAAACATCCATCGAACTTTCACAAGATAAACAAATAGGAATTCACAATACTAGTTGGACAATTATTGGTATGATAACTATGTATGATTCACAGTTCAGAAAGTCAAATAATTTTGCAGACTCGTCTCAATTCAAACACAGGTTACTCCAGAGGAATCGCTGTCTTCCTTGATCCAATGCAAAAGGAGTTAGTGAATTGGTCGAGAAATATCTTTTGTTATTGTTTTCATTGACTGCGCCACTGCGGAATAATAGATCCAATGTTTATGGGGTTGGGTTTTCATGTGATTCACTGCCCACCCAGTGTGACTGCCCGCAGAGGGTATAATGTGATCAGCTCGCCCGGTCACTCTCACGGTCGGGTGGCGGAATACTGCACGGCGATTTGGTGGGTGGAGAAAAGGGGGGGGGGGTGAGAGTGGCGGGAAGGGGGTGGGGGGGGTCTTGCTTCAATAGTATATCAAACACTGCAAACAATGGCAAGAACCATGAGTCACATATGAATCCCCCCCCCCCACCTTTTTTCCATCTTTTTTTTCTTTTTCTTTCTTTCTCCTCCTTGGGACTCTTTTTATATGGCCTACACACCGCGCGCACGCGCACACACACACACACACACACACACACACACACACTCACATACAAACACGTATAAGTACAAACTCATGCGTGCATACAATTATTCTTCCCCTTCATCTTCAATGGATCCATTGGAATTCGAATTTCGTTTTTCCTAACTAGGACCACTCCGCCTGAGATATCTTAGGTGTGGAGAACAGGTGTTGAGAACTAACGGTGAATACTATGATAATAACAAAATTAATATGATGATGAAGTTCTTTACAATGGTGCCTTAAACCAATGCCAAGACACAACAAGTATGACAATTCACGCATCGCATTGGGCACTAATCTAGTGCTTAGTATCTAGGACAGAGATAACGCTTTTGACAGACACGTATTCATTTATACTATGAGTGATGAAATGTGAGCAAAGAGCCCTCTTCGGGGACTTAGCTCACTAATACAACAAAAAGGAAGGTCATTTGATATGCTCAATATCCACTAAGCATGCTCATCACGCTTTAGAGGGGGTCCAAACCAACAGGAACAAGCAGATTGAGCCATACAGCTTGGTAAGGGATATCACATTTATTTCAAACATGGACAACGCCGTGACTGGCCAGGGACTCATTTACACCTAAGTGGATGTAGAAAATGTGATAAGAGAGCCCTTTTCCAATGAATCAAATATGCGCCGTTACTCTGCTCTTTCAAAATGAAAGGCAGTTACTAACATACTATGTAATCTACTGTTATCTCAATTGGTGTGGGGTTTATCTTTATCCCAATGTATCTGTTAAGTTGCAGCAATAATGTAATAGCAGTCATTTTTGTCCATGGGAAGTAAACAGGCTAGTTTCCCTCCATAACGGTGAACCTGGGTGCCTGCAGCTACTTCCTTTTATTTTGAAACGGTAGCGCCAACCATAATCGAATTTGCAACCTCACGAATAAAGACCCAAGTCTACCACTAGACCAAAAAGCCCCACAAATCGAAGTGTCTACTATCATGAATAAAGTAACACCATGTATCATCACATTACAAAGGTTTTCAGTTCTTGTTTTGCCATTTGTGTCCGGGGCCACAAAAACCATAATATTATTTGACCCACATAATTCACTGGCCAATCCTTTCCCACCCGTATCTAAAAGCAGACAGCGCTATCGCTGATCTCGGTTATTATGTCCCGGGGTGGTTTTATATCCACAAGGGAGACATCTCTACCCACATGACACTGATGGGATCTCCAAGTGGTTTCCCCTTCCATAGAATACAACCTATTGCTTGAAAAGAAAGATAGTTCTATCCTTTACCTCAAAAGGAAAATAAAACGTATAGCCTTACCATTTAAACTTGTAACGTTGAGGTTAAATGCCTTATTTCAACATGTCATAAGTTGTTTCGTACGGACAAATTGTTAACCTGGTACCCCTGTTATCTAAACGGGAGGCTCACTCGCCATCTCACATAGTCACTGTACACTAACACTGAGCCAACTAATTTTAGCACTGTGCCTATAGTTGTGCGGGTTTGTGGTCTAGTGGTAGACTCTTGGGCTTGTGATCGTAAGGTCGCGGGTTCAATACACCCGTCGGAGACAGCGCAAAGTTGAGTCCTTGGAAAAGGGTTTTTACTCATTTTTTCCCACTCCACTGAGCTGTAAATGAATACCTGGCCGTTAATAGCGTTGTCTCTGTCCGGAAAAAAATGTATTAGCGCATTGCAGGATGTTTGTCTTGTCCTATTTCTTTTTTCATGTTACCCATGCCTTGAGACCCCCATTGTAAGGCGCTTTGGCACGTTTAGTGGATATTGCGCTATTAGAATGCACTACTTTTTTATAATGCCCGACGCCAACCGGGACAGCTGATGAAGGGTCGACTCTATGTCTTGCGTATGATGCTGCCAGAAACTGAGCCCACGACCTATCGATTTCCAGAGGCAGACGCTCTAACACTTGAACCAACGGCGCAGGTGCGGAGCTTGAATGATGCTCTGTGTGCACAAAGAAGCTGTGACTTTGTTGGAAGAAAACAATGATAGGATGGAGGACAATACGTACATTACCCTGTTGGCTGGATTCGAACCCTTGTCTACTGCGACAACACGACCTTACAATCGGCACGTATGCCAGCTGAGCAATCCGCCTTCAATGTAATGCTAGATCATGTAACTAGGATCAATGTCATTATCAATGCCTTGTGCAGTTTTTATTTTAGAGGTTTCTAAAGGCGACTTATTACTGCTATATCTGTTAGTGAGGCATGTGGATTACTCAAACAATGATGTTTTACTTCTCTATACTATAACAACTTATCGAATGAGGTTGTTCTCGACTCCTCTCACGAGTCACTTGACCGTGGTATGCATCTCATCAACAGTGAACAATCGTTGTGAATATTATTAACGGGTCTTCTATAATATTGATCGAATCGTTAAATTTAGTTTTGGTTTGGTTTGTCTGCCATCCATCCACCGCAAGTATGCACAAAAGCGCTAACATTTTCAAATCCTGGCTGGAAACAAATAGCCTGAAAGTATGACACAGCACGATACTACTACTACTACTTCTAATTCACCGCTGCGTTTCCTTTATCTTCATGTTTTCACTTTTTCTCTCTTTTGCGGCTGGAGAAGAATGTGTACTGTTCATTTTTCTTATTCTTATACCGGTGCTTTTGTTCTTTTTTTTTTAATCGTTCAGTTTTGCTCTGTTTATTTTTTAATTCTTTTTTGTTTGTCATTTTTATTTGTTTTTGTTTTGTTTTTTTGTTTGTTTGTTTGTTTTATTATGGCAATATCATCTATCCCCCGCTGCGCGCTGTGTCTGTGTAAACGGCTTGTTTCCGTCTGGTCCATGTGATTGCTCCACTCTGCTGGGACTAGCACATACAAGTAATCTACCACCACATTCTCACATTAGAAGAGAATAACAGGTGCTGCTTCCTCAGGCATGATATAGCCCTCGGGTTTGTCACCCATGAGCAATTCTCTTTCTCTGTCTCTCTGCCTCTTTCATTCAAGTGGCAGGGAGTAGGGAAGTGCTTCTTGATTCCCCTCCTGATTGAGTCTGATATGACACCAACACATACAGTGAGGTCTGCATACAAAAGGAATTAAAGATCAATTCCACACGCCCAATGCTGAAAGAGACCCTTTCGCTAATTGTATCTCTCGGAAGTTGTGAAAATCAAACAAAAATCACTTAGATTCCTCGCTTAATCCAGTTTTTTTCCTTGGTAAATCTTGTATTCTTATAAAAGCGCGGTAATGATATACCATAATTGCAAGAAATAGGCTAATCATTTATTTCATATATTTTTCAATCGTTTCACCGTTATTCTTATCAATGTCCTAACCTTATCATCAATATTGCCATTCTCAGCATCTGTTTATCTATATGTCTAACAATAATTGCTATTCTTTTTGTATTAAATACTTAATCCTTTCCTACAATACCGTCAATCCGTCTATCAATTGATTTTCGTCGTACCCACAGGTACGCGCACACACACACACACACACACACACACACACACACACACACACACACACACACACACATTTAAGAACATGTTCATACCCTAACTTCACTTCCATCGTGACTAAATCAATGAATATTGTCATGTACAAGCACATACTGTAGAATCAGTATGTGTAATTAGTATTTTAAAATACCTTTCGAATAATTGAAAAAATTTAATGTGTACTAAATGCCTTTATTCATAGAACCCGGATGACACACTGCAATAGAGATAGTTACCCATGTGCCAATAATGATAGGGACCTTGGCAGCGAGTGGACGAACGATTTGAATGTGGTGGGGAAGGACAGATGTCCACTGTGTGTTCCTGAAGCCACCTCGGACTTTGCTCCAAGCAAGCAATCTAACGCTCTGGATTTAATGCACTCAAGTTCTTTTATATAATACCTTACTTACTTCAAGCCTTCCCATCTCGCATCTCTAACAGGCTAAGAACTGTGAAGTGTGTTTAGTTCGCTCCAGTCATAAGATTATGGTTGTTTGCGTTTGCTATTAACTTTTGTAACTGCCTAAACACCGTGTTATACGTACAAGGCATGCCACATGGAGCTTTGATGGCATTATTTATTGTTCTTTGCTCAAAGTTTCGAGAAATATCACAAGATTTATGTCATCACTGCTATCATATGAACCTCTGTCTTACCAGGTTGGATTTTCACCTTATACCATTATTACATAAGTAATGAATGGCTCATAATGGCTGCAGGGATGACGAGATTGTTTTTACAGAACGCATTTAGCAGGTGAGGATTTCATGTAATGTCTTATTATCATTCTAAGGTGCATTGATTTTAATCATTGGAACTTCCTTTTCACTCCTCCAAATAACCTTGATAATTAAGCTCACCCAAATATCTTACCCAGTCATATAATACTAACACCTAACAATGAATGACCTAGACATAACGGAGCTTTCGAGCTTTTTCTATTATTGAAAGGTAAGACAAGGAGCTGCCGTGAAATGCAGGCTTCATTGGACGAAAACACGGCAGCGATAAATGTGTCGCTTTCTTGTCCCCGTCGGGGATATGACTTATACAGTGTTAAAGCAAGTATTAAACAATAACGTTAAAACGCTTTGTGATCTGGTGGTTGCAGACTCTTGGGCTTGTAACCATGAGGATGCGAGTTTGATTCTTGTTGGAGACCGTACAAAGTTGACCACTCCACTCTGGCGTGAGTGAGTACACGGCCATTAGCAGGGTTGTCTATATCAGAAATAGAATTAAATGCACTACCGCCCAGCAGGCAGCATGTCTTAACCCAAGCGATCTGTGCTGCTGGTGGTTTGGTAGCCCTTGGAAAGTGCCTTGAGCATGCTTATTTAGTGGATATTGAGTCATATATTTTAACAGCTGCAGCTCACACCTCTTGCAATTTGACTTACTATTTGAGCTACTTGATAGAGTTCAATGAATTAATGTACGCGTCGTTTTAGTAGCAGGCAAGGACCCCTGATACAGGGGTCTTTGGTAGCAGGCTATTTAATTTGTAGACTTGAGCACAATCAATACCGCTAACCCCCCCCCCCCCCTTTTCCCTTCTTTTTCCGTTTTTTCCCTTTTTTTTCCTTCTTCCCCTCCCGTTTCTGTGTGCCTACTGATGTTACATTGACCTCTCCTAAGTGCTACTTATTCTTGTGCCTGACCATGATCCTCTGGTCGAACTGTTGCTTTTTCATCTCGTATTGTTCACATTCATAAAAAGCCTCACATACTTTTGCTCACATGTATTTATTGTATCTATCAAGTGTATTTTGACGTACTTTTTTAAATGAACGAGATATGTGGAGTGCCCCCAGTTAGCACATTTCTTGAACGCAAAACATTAGATACTTCCTTTCATCACTAAATAGACTGAGTAGTTGGGGTCTTAAAGTAAACAATTCGATCAAACCAAAACATCTTTATATAAGTCCATCCAGCTACATCATACATAGACGCTCCTACTTAACATTTAAGCTGCGTAACCAAGGCGTCATGAAATTCGGATTATCTTGTTGATTGCGACCAACACAAGCAGAGCAGGTAGAGTAGACACTTCGTAGACAGCGGACTGTAGATATTCATTCTAGGTCAAGCTGCTCATAAAGATAAAGCCAGATATTTGAGCAAAATTCCGAAAAGTGAGCACATGAAAGATATTGACACTGAGACATGTAGGCCGTTGTCAATATTTGGTCATACGCCGTGTGTTGACGCCTCAGGAAACCTCGAGAACAATATCATGGCGAAGTCATCAAAGCAAAGGGATCGCCATAATATGAATGTCAGTACAAGGGATTCTTCAGATAAACATCATTATGAGTTAAAAACAACTTATAAAAGCAGTGGAGGTCATGATGATAACTCGAACAGCAGCCCGAAATCATTCCCTCTGGGTATTCTTGCTGAAACATACCAAGTTTCCGAAAGTAAAGACAAGCTCTGTGGCACTGCTGCTTCAACAGGGCAGGAAAATGCATTGGGCCCTCTCACCATAGAGCCCTTTGGAGACTGGGAAGACCGCAATAATGATAGAAAAATTGGCGAAATTGCTGCCAAATCTTTGAAAGAGCCAAAAAGTAAATTTCTCTCTGCGATTTCACAAATATTATGGTGCAACCGTCCTCACACAAAGGCTGGAAAAGAAAGATTTTTAGATAACATTGCGGCTGAACCAAGGGCCAACCAGCCTTACCGAGGGCGTGATATCAAAAGACAACATGTTCGTAAAGCCCACAACGTGCTTGAGAATGATGGTTTATGCGGTCCATTCTTTGGACGAAGTAGTCTTCCGCCACAGACAAAATTCTTTTCGCTGGTTGAATTTGAGTGCAACAACTCCAACGGCACCAGACCTGGGGCGGACACGACAAGTCGGCCTCGCCACCGCCATTGTGTCAGTGGAAGAGTCATTCACGTGGAAGGGGACGGCCGGTGTCTGTTTCGGAGTATCGTCATTGGCCTGTCCACGGAGCTCCAGAAGGCCAGGAGAGACGATTTCGGGAGTCCTTTGCGGAGGGATGAGGCTGAATACGAGACCCACATGGCCGATGCCCTGAGGGCCAAGGTGGTCAAGCTGATGATGGACAACGCCCACTTCTATGGGCAGCTCGACCGCTCGCTTCTCAATGCTGATCGGGTGAGTACTGTTACATTACCATAGCATGCTATCGTGTTTCGGTGCCCGTATATGTCTCTTACTTTTCATTTTATCTTATTCGTGTATGATGATATTACATTCATTTTTTTATTTATATATTTGAGCAAGCGCGCTTCTGTGTGCGAGAGAGAAAGAGAGAGCGTGTGTGTGAATGAGTTTGTGAATTAGATACCCCGCCTGGCTGTTTAACTATTAGCAACTCTTCTGATTGTTTTATTCTTTTCTTATTTCACTGGAACCATCTGTCAAATTTCAATATCTGTCTTGTCGTAGAAAACTTAAATGTCATTCTAATAATATCTGTGGTGATAATGATGATAAGGAAGAAGAGAGGAATGACGACGATGATGATGATAATGATAATGAGGATGATAATGATGATGATGATGATGATGATGATGACGATGATGATGACAATAATTCTATCAAATAACCTAAAAGGCAGTTTAAACCGTTCAGTCCTACTGACGTTTTCTCCGTTGCTATAGTTTCAATACTTCATTTGCAAAGTGGGTTGAACCTGATTAAAAACTTTTGACCAGTCTTCATTAAATCATGCCACCGTCTGTTTTCATTTTAAATGTCGTCATAATTTATCTCTGTTTACCCCAACGATAGCCGATCCCATCAGGATACAGCCATTTCCAAGAACGCCTCCGTGACATGGTTCTGACCTCCACCATGCCGGGTGACCTCGAGCTCAACGCCACGTCCACGGCCCTCGAGAGACAAGTGCTGGTGTTGGATGTGAACCTCAGACCTATTGTTGTCTACGGCAAGGATCGCTATCCTCAGGTCAATCAGATTCAATCTACCTTGGTTGTTGAAGTGTGGTGTCGTTCTAACTTAAGAGGGAACTCGGGGAGGGGGGGGGGTGAACCTTTAGGGTTTGTTAGAGTTTGAACTAAAGTGTTTGGGTTAGAGAAAGATCGATTGAAAAAAATGGGGGGGGGGAGAGAGAGAGAGAGAGAGAGAGAGAGAGAGAGAGAGAGAGAGAGAGAGAGAGGGGGGGAGAGATTATATATCTAGATAAAAATATAGATATTTTTA
>JAUEKY010139897.1:0-16511 GCA_031833965.1 Scyllaea pelagica
GGGTTATTTAGTGTATTTAGCAATGTAGTGTCAGGCTACTCTTAAGCCATTGGCATAGGGGAAATTGGATTTGCATATGGAGCACACATGTTCATTGTTAATACAGGATGTTGAGCTTAACAAATACAAAAAGGATCTCATTAGATCTCTCTTCATGTTGTTGTTTTGTTGAAAAGGAAAAAAACTTGGGGGTACATTTTCACCTGTCTTATAGCTTTAAGGGGCTTACTTATATTCCTTCCCATAAACCTGTCTGTATGCATTTTAAAGCTTCTAGCAGTGGGTGTTTTGTCGTGTTCAACAGGAGTGTGCAATTTGCATGAAGGTAATGTTCTTATGCAAATTCCTTCTCATGTAACTGGTAACAGGTATTAATCTCGGAGTGGTAGTCTGCTTGCTTTGTTTTGTGGAGGGTTTGAAAAGAAATGAAAGTCTCAGTGTAGGCTCAAGCCACAGTTTTATTCATTTAAAATTGTTTGAGATCATCAGTCAGCGGCTAAAGGGTGTTTTATAGATAATTGATGGGGTCAAGAATGAGCATGGTGGAGTCAATATGACCTGACGTGTAGGTGTCAAGGGAAAGAGGTTGCTCTCATATCCTTGTTGGACTTGTGTTTACCTGCTTGTAAAACAGTCTGTGTTTTTCAGAACTTGTATTCAATTACCAGCACAATTATTCAGGGATCATTGGCTAAATAAAGGGTAGGATTATTTATCTTGGATTTTTTCATTCTCTAGAAATAGGTAGTATATTTCGATATCTTTATCTAACTGCCCTCTAATTTAATTGTTTCTTTGTTAGTAAAACTATGAGAACTTTTACACCTCCAAACTCATGTTTGAGTAGAAATGAAAATGCATTTTCTTGCATTAATCTTTGACTCATCATAATGCACACTTAATGCATCTCTTTGTGTCTGTTCTGTTTTAGGTAAAGAGACATTTAAATTAATACTCTGATTTTTTAAAGCCTATTAAATCCGGGTTCATAATGCACACTTATTGTATCTCTTTGTGGCTCTTCTGTTTGAGGTAAAGAAATGTTTAATTTACTACTCTGATTTTTTTAAGCCTATTAAATCCAGGTTCACTGTGCAATATGGTTTGCATGTTTTTCCTTCTCTTAATTATTTATCAAGTGTCAATAAAAAATACTTAATAGATCTATTTCCCATGGTTAAAGAAAATCTTCAGTGCTTAAACTTATCTCAAAGGTGAATAATATAATATCTGTAAAACTATATTTAATCTTTGATCATGAGTCCTTTTATTTTCTTGTATACAGTTGCTGGCTAGCAATGTTTAAATATTTGTAAAGCACTTTCAGCCTGTTTAGTGGATATTGGGCTGTATAAATGCTATCCATTTTTTTTTAATGGAACTGGAAGTAATGCTTGTCACTTAAGCCTTTTTGTTTTGTTTCTAAGGTGTATTTGACAGTTATCTGAAACTGGGAGAACAGCTTGTGGGGCCAGAGGTGAATGCCACTAATGCAGCTTTCCAGATGAAAATGGCACAGGCCATGCAGAAAGAAATGGAGAAACGGATTAGAGCGAAGGTAAGGTGTTCACAACTAGAGATGCATTTGTCAATGGTGACCACTTGTGATTGAATACAATTGTCTGAGACTATCTGAAATAAATGTTGTTGTGATGTGAAATAGTTTTGATAGTAAGAATGATAAAAATAATGATATTCAATAGAGATGGTGTGTTATGAAGTGCCATGGGGTTTAAGGATATTTCATTTTTGTCACTTTATTTATTGCTTATGATTATCATCGTCATTTGTGTTGAATGAAAAATCTGGAATCATATTTGATATGATATTATTGTTATTGAAAGAAAAGATTCTAGGCTGTGATTGAGTAGTTGCATTTTAATGCTCATTAGAGATGGTGCAAAGTTAAATCCTTTAAAAAGCTCTTTGTTCATATCTTTCCTCTCCACTCAGGTGTGGTATATTACCTGGCCATTGATAGTCCGAAAAAAATGTGCTAAAACTAGTCCTATTTGTTTCTTGTTGCTGTTGCTTGGGGCCCCTTGTTGGTACTGTGTTCGGAGATCTTTTAAAAGAATAAGCAAGGAATGTGTAATGATTGTGCTGTATGTTCCAGGTTGATTTCAGTACGATGACCCAGGAACAGGTGAACTCATCCATGCTGACTGATCCAGCCATGGAGGTCATCCGCACCGCAGAGGCTGCCACCTCCATCACCAAGGACACTGGTAAGTAGGAGACTTGCCACATCGCCTACATAGGAGAGCTTTAATAAAACGCAATATCCTCTTGGGATTGATAGAGTTTGCTTTCAATGTGCATAAATATCCCTATGAATAGGGAAGACCAGATAGAGATTGAAGTTGCATTCAATTTGATCATTATGAAGATCAGTAACGAGGAGAGACAGGATAGAATTGGTAATCAAAGAAATTTTTCAATTTCACTGAAAGGATGGAGATATACTGTCCTTAAAGGTAATTTGGGCTGACTTTTTTATTTGAATTGGCTTGCTAAATGCTTTTTCATTCTTTTATATCCATCCATGATTATAGAGCTGATGTTGAGATACAAAATTACAATCTGCAAAGGATAAGCTGTCAACAAATTACATAGATTGAATGACTTCATGTCTTGCAATGATGTCATTTTGTTACCTTATCTCTGCTGTGAAAGTGGCCTGTGGCCATTTGCTCAATATGTTGAGCATCAGTCTCAGAATGGCTAGATAGGGAATTCATTCCGCACCTGGGTCATGCTATGAATGGAAAACAAGCAATTTTGACTTACCTATCTTTGTGCATTTGAAAACTGCTGTATTGGTTTGTTTATTTTTTATCTTTTTCTTCATTTACAATTTGAGGCCACAATTTTCTCACTCACAATGAATAAAGTCAAGAGAGGTTGTCCCCACCAATCTAAATGTAACCAAAGACAAAATTTGAATGACTCTACTTTTGGTTAAGACTCCATGGTTGAAGAAGAACATCTCTTTGCTAAGGCTTAGATGATGGGAGACAAAGAGTAAGGTATTAGTGGCATTTCATATTGATTTGCCATGTGATTTTTCTATTTGCTTTCATTCTTGTCTTTCATATATCACAAAATGATATTTTTCTCCGGCAAGAAGCATATGTGTCTTCCAAGGAATCTGGATACAGAAAAACAAACCCATTAATGCATTTGTAAATATCTCTCCCTCAGGTTCCGACCCAATTCAGGAGGCCATCAACGACTACAACCTGAAGAGACACAACAATCTAATCCCGCCAGATATTTTCATGGACCTTCGGTTCAATGAGCAGGATGCACAGCAGTCTAGTATCGCAGCTACAGCACAAGAAGACACTGTGAGTCCTTTATCTCTTGAGTTGATGTTTACAAGTAATGATACAGTTTTAATAATTGTTTCTACTCATGTCTTTTTATTGGTCAGTTACCTTTTTTCCTCTCACCCATCCTAACTCAATTATTTATCATTCTTAGTTGTCATTTGCTGTTTCACACATACTTCCTTTGCTTTCATTTAATCTTTTTATCTTATTTCAAAGGAGGAAACTGATGATTGATATATTATATTATGTTGAAGGTGAAATGATTTACTGCCTTAGCCAGATTGGCGCTTTAGTTAATTACTGTAGCTGCCGAATACTATAACGTAGGTAAAAGTACTTGATCATATGTTCTGTTTAAAGGCCTTTGTATTGCTCTAAAGCTTAATCTAGATATCCAAAATGTAACCCATGCATTCAATGCTGTTTCAGCAGAGACGAGGCAGAGCCTTTTTGAATGTAGTAGACATCAGAGCCTCCTCTGTACTCAAAGACATTCCAGAACAACCTTCAGAGCGAGTGGAACCTTTGGACAAGGCAGAGATGGAGTCGGCCATGATGAAAACAGAGCAAACCTCAAAGCAGATGGGTAAGAGATTAAAACTATAGGCATTTATTAACATTTTTATAATTCAATTTTCATTTTATTTTTTTTCATTGTTATATGTTTGTATCCTTTTAACGTTTTCATGAAGTTTTATAACAATTTTTCAGATTGTATTTGGCCAGTTATGAATTATGTATTTATTAAACTTGTTATTCATTTCTTTTCTTGGCATAGTCTTTTTATGTTTCATTCATGCCAGCATTCTGCAATCTATTTTGTTTAAGTTTGTGTTTGATCCACAATGATAAAGGAGACGATGCTAATGATAACGATAATGTGGGGAATGGTTGTAGTCGTAATAATGATATTCATTTGTAAGATGTAACCAAAGACAAAATGTCTTTCCAACAATAACAATCATAATGGTCATAATGATAATTGATTATGATAATGATCATAATAAGCAAAATATAGATAATCAAAATAATTATGAAGTAATGAAAGTTATTATGATGCTAAGAAAAACAATAATGGATTTGGCAATAATGATCGCATCCTGATCACCTGGATGATGGCGACAATTGTAGGTAAAGGAATCTATTGAATACAATATCCAACAGAATTTCTAGTGGTACTTAGTAAGTAACTCACGACTCCAAAGTCATGTTTATACATATAGATATTTGTCCATTCTATCATTTTGGCACAAGAAAATCAATAAAAATATCTAGTTTTCTCATCTTTGTTTAAAGTTCCTAAAAATGTTTAATTTGTTGGTGGTGTGATAAGAAATGGAACAATTTGAAAACACGGAGTGAAAAGGCTGAAATATAAAACAGCACAGGGTGAGACATCAGGCATGACAACAAAAACCAGAGAACTGGTTACATAAGCATGTAAAGAAACCACCGGGGTCAAGGGAAGGAGGGAAAGAAGGAGATAGATATGGAAAAGGGATGGGCACAGGAAGTAGTGGAAGGAATCAGAAAATGGCTGTGTGGTACAGTGCCAGAAGCTTACTCCCCGCACCTTACCATACACCCACACTCTGAAGGGGTCAGAAAGGGCAGGGGGAAAGGGGATGGACAGAGAAGAGAGAGTGTTGAGGGGTAAGGGAGAGGTAAGTAAAGTGAACCAATGGAAGTAAAAGGAAATGGAGTTAGCTCTCTTCTGTGAATGAAAGAACTATTCATGTCATGTCATTCACAGCGGTTTTGGAGTCGACCTTGAGGGACAAACTAGGTAGCAGGCCAGCTGAGAACAGACAGCCCTTGGGTCAAGATGCTGTTACTGTTCGGATTTTTGACCAACTCAAATCAGGAAATGCAGATTCGTAAGCATTTAGGAGGCTTTTGCAAATCTTTTTACATATTTTCATTTTTGTGGGGTTTTGTTTTGTAGGGTTTTTTTTTCTAAAAAAAAAATGAAAAGTGGAGGGGAGATTTGTAATAAAAGTGAGGGCTTTATCAATAAATCATCCAAGTTGATGATTCAAATGGATATCCAAGTGGATGTGTTTGTCAAAGTTAAAAGCAAATTCAGGTAAGTTGTTTAAAACTGATAAGCTGTTATTAATTACCATATAGTGTTGGCAGGAATACTTTTGAGATAATACAACCATAGTGTGTCAATAAAATTAAGAATGCTATTTTTGCTTGAGCATTATTATCATTGGCAGCCATTGATTTATATCAAAGAAAAACAACCTAGAACAAGAATAGTTTTCATCTATACTTTGCATAATTATCACCTCCTTGTTGGAAATAGATGTCAAGACTCATTTATCAAAATCTGAAAGGTGCTTCTGTAGAAAATGTGTGGAGCAAGTTCCATGTGATTCGTTTAATTGGATTCTAATGTGAGATACATTTTGCATCTGTTGTCAAACTGTTTAAGCAATCTCTTCTCCCCAGGGTGTCGGTGGCTGTCCTTCCTCGTAGCAGTCAGTCCAAGCCCAAGTCAGCAATGATACGACGACTTCGAGACATGTCAGACCAGATCAAGGCTATAGATGAAATGTCACAGAATATTGAGCGTGACTTCAGATCCTCTCACCTGGTAACTTTATTGGAATCTGTTCCTTTTTGTTGCTCTGTAGTGTTTTGTTGGGTTTGTTTTTTTTATCAGTTTTTGATAATCTATGCTAGTTTTGGGCAGGAAAGAGAGGAGGGATGGAGGAAAGTGTTAGCATTTTATGTCTTCTTAGAAATTTCAGTGCTTCTCTTTGCATTCTGTTGCCAATGATTAATGCAATATTTTAGTTACTTTCACACATTTCAACTTTAAGTGTTTCTGTTTAGTTTGCACAAGAATGACCAATTGAAAAAAGAAAATTATATCATTTCAATTATATTCATATTTTTTTTTCTCCCGTTAAGGGGGCATTAATCAATTTGTTTTCTATGTGCATGCATTTGCTACAGTCTTTAGCAATATTTGTTCATTTTTTTCCTTTCATTTAGTTAAGATGAAGGCCATTCAGAATGATAGAGTGATGGTCCATTCCCCATTCCAAAGATCTGTTATAAAAGAAATCTGATTTTTTTCCTTCCTAGAACAGTTTCTTTGCAGAGGATTTATCAAACTTATCTTATTTATAAAAACAAACTATGCATATATTTTAACAATATTGAATATGGTGTTATTTCAATGCAGTATAACTGAATTGAAATCTTTTTTTATTGTGTGGCCAGTTGTTGAATACCATCCAAGATGTGAATGAGTCCATTGCGATCCAGAGATCTGGGTCTCCTGTCCAGCGGAAAGAGCGGTCAAGCCCCAAACGCCACAAAGAGCTGAGATACTCCTATGAAGATGAAGAGGTGATTTCAATTAAACTTTATACTACAAGCATTGCATTTGTCACAATTTTTCCCTGGGTTTTTTGTTGTTTGCTTTTTATTATTTTTTTGTGCTGATTTAATTTTGAATAGCCTCCCTTTGCTCTAAGAGACATTTTGTGATCTCCCCATTTTATAGTAAGTCTTTAGTCAATGATTGAAGATGTGCTCTTTTTATTTTTTTTTTTTTATACATTGCTAAGATTAATGGTTGTATGAGTATCGGGAAATCACTCAGAATTTAAAACAAGTTTTAAAATTTAGAGAACCGCTTTTATTTTAAACATTTTGTATCACTTAACGCAGATAAAGAACTCATCTTTGATAGGATACAAATTTTATTTGAATCCACGTAATCCAAGTCAATGCACTTTGTATGGTCTACTACTTTCTCTTCTCTTATTTTCAATTCATCACCAGTTTGAGGATGAAGGCAGGTATTCACCCGAAGGTCCACTGGTACCCAAAGCATCTGCCAAGTCTCCACAAGTCAGCGCTCGGTCAATTCGGTCCAAGAGCTCTATGGGATCACACAGGTAGAGAACTAACAAAGATATAGAAACAGCAGATTTTGAAATAGCAATCAGGAAATAGGTAGAGTATTGTAGAGTAGCACATTGCCATAAATAGCATAATCTAACACCAGTACACCACTTTTCTCTAAATTTGCCGGGCAGTGCTATCTTCCCTAATTATTTTTCTCCAGAAGCCATTATTCAAAGTGTTCGATTTACATTGGTTTTGTATAAAAAGCCTCAGGTACTTTTTTACTATTAGCAGGCACTGATCTGACGTAAATTGTGTCAATAGCTCCCTAAAACCCTCAAGAAACAAGCAGGAACAGCTGCTAAATTACAGCATTTTGTTTCAGTGAGGGGGGTCAATATTTCACTGACCCTGAGACAGCCAGTTTCAGCGTTGTTACTGTAACCTAAATGTGGAACACTAGGCAGGAAGTCTGCAAAATTGCTGATTATTATGTCTTGGGTACGACATGACTGGGGATCAAACCCATAACCTACCAGTTCCTAAGCAATTTCATTTCTGTTTGAGCTAATAGTAACAGTGAATTACATGATAAAAGAACTAGCCTTATCCAGTATCATGTTTGAAGCTGCTTCTAGGATGTGGGAACATTGGCATTTAGTGTTGCTAGGCTGTGTCCAGTATTATGGTATTAAATGATTTAAACTTGTATTTGCAATGCCAATCGTGTTGCAACACTAGCATGTTTCTACCCAACTAAAAAATAGGTAAAGATAGATGTGTCATGAAATACAAATTTGCAGGAATCTTTTAACTCAATAAAGCTTACAAAGTTAAGGCATTTCATAACTTGTGGTTTGTCCTCTATATTATTTCACAGTAAGATAAATGATTATTTGTCCTTGAAGACCACCTTCTAAATTTCATGCAGAATACAGATGCAATGACTGTGAGAGCTTTTAGGGATGATAAGACTCAAACTAGTCATCTTGTAATGTACAATTCATTTTCAACCAGTCTCCTTCCATTTAAAAAAAACAACTAGATTTCTACTTACAGTGTACAGAGGACGATGGTATATTACTGTCTACTAAGGTCTCTGTTTTGGTACTTTTACTGTACATATCTTGTACAATTTGATTGAATGAATAGTATAGACATTACTAAAGAGCAACAATCATGAATATTGTTTGGTAAGCCTTTCAGAGATAGACATGTAGAATAATGCAAAATAGGATGAGCATCAGATGGTTAGAAATTGCCTTTAATTCATCTCCCTGGTTTTGCTGAAAGTGTCATTGATGTTTAGCACAGCTCTTGTTCATTTTAAACATTGTGTCAATTCCCATTATTTCCCCTGCAGTGCTGGTACTATGTCTATGACGGGCAGTGCCATTACTGACCTGATCAGTGAGGTTCTGGCAGAGGAAGGCGTGGACATGCAGTCGGCTGGCTTCTCTAAAGAAATGGCTGACATCCTAGAGAAAGATGCCCAGGAGCATATGCAGGAAAGGTGGGTTGAAGTCAATACAACTGAAGGAAGTAAATTGAAAAATTGTGCTTAATGAGCATAATATGAAAGATATAGAGATGGAGGTAGTCGATAGCTCAGTTGATAAGCACGCTTTCTTCTGTGGGTGGCAAGGTTGTATTGTTGCGACAGGCTAGGGTTTAAACCCCACCAACAACAAATCTGTCTTTTCTCTAAAAACAAGGCTTTGTCTACTTTTGTCACTGTACCTCTCTATAACAACTATTTTCGTAACATTGAAGCCACTAAGTTTCAAGAATGTCTAAAGGACTCTGTCATTAATCAAGTCTTTGACTACAGCATGCAAAATAGTGTTTTGACTTTTATAGATTTTGGAATATCAAAGCTACTTCACATTGATTTTCTTGGCTCAAATCTTTCTTTTCTATTTCTCCTTTAAAATCTAAAAGCTATTCTAAGATCTTGAAATTCGTTGGTTGTATGAAATACATACTACTCAAAATGTAGGTCATGACAGCCATAAATTATATTTGCTCAATTAGTGGATCTTTCTTTTTGTGTGTCTTTGACATGTATGAGCACTGACCCAGCGATTAGAAGTCAACTAGATGTCTTTGATTACTGCAAACTCTTACCTCAACTGATCAGTTATATCATCCTTCCTTTGATTACTCTCATCTTTCAGAATTAAAGCAAACTCATGTAAGCGGAAACCAAAAATGTAAACATACTGGTGAGGAAAATCAAATGAGTCAAACCAAAATTGGATTCAGAATTATTCATCTCTTCACCAAGATGATACCATTTTGAATGTTATCTTTATAGACTTCAGAATATGCTGAATACTTTGGTTAAGACATAAAGATACAATCTTCCTTATTTTCCACAGGAAAACAACACATCATGTTGTTACCCCCAGGGATAAACTGATGGATGTGAAGAAAGAGGAGGAGAAGAGGGAAAAGAGGACAGAAGAGGAACGGGAACAGCTAAAGCAATGGATGACAGAAAAATTCCACCAGAGACACGATGAGTACAAGAAGAGGAGGACAGATTTGATTGAAAGGGAGCCCAGACCTTTCAAATCTCAATCAGCGGTGAGGGGTTTCACTATCATTAGATTCACATTAGTACCCTGTTGTTTTTATCTCCTTATAAGAATGATGTAAATCTTATTTTGCGTCTATTACATTGTCTCATCTCTCTTTTTTTACACTAGATATTGAATGAATGTATAATGCTGCTCTTTGTAAGTATAAGTGGTAACAAAATCTTTGAAAGCGTTGACATTTTCTTTGAATCATATTTATTTCTCAGGAAAATAGCATGCAATAATATTGTTAAATCATTGAATTGGATTGAATTAGTATGCTCATGTCGTTTAGGAATTCATGCTCAATTCATTGCAGTGGATGGTTTTTAAATTGCTCTTGCTGCATTATTAGATTTAGAATTATTATCTGGTCTATATCTTATCAATTATATGTACTTGATAGCTTTTGAAATATCAACTTGTTGACATTAGCTCTTTTCTCCTTGAAATCAGGGATTTTCTCAGGTTTATTCTCTCTCTCACTGTTGTTTATTTTGATCTTTTACCATGTAAGAAGACTAGAATTTTCAGTTTTTATGTGTTTATAAAAACTAGGCCACAAAACTCAACCTGAAGACTCTAGATGAGGAGAGGAGTGAGAAGCGTAAGCACATGGCGTCTGAATTCATGAATCAAAGACTGCTGGAGGCCGAACACCTGATGGGAAGTATCATAGTGGACAAACCCAAGCTGTCGTCCACAGAAGTTATCAGGCGTAGAGAAGGTTCCATGTCACCTAAACGATCCCCCAAGAGATCTTCTCCACAGCGTGGAGGTATGTCGTCATCCAGAGCATCAACTGCTTCTCGTGTTAAGTCTGCTACATCAAAATCGAGGAGTCCGCGCTATGATTCCAGGAAGACTGATGGTCAATTCAGGCACACAAGCCCTGGTGAGTGGACTGTGTAGACTACTCCTCTTGATTAGCTGAAAAAGAATTTTTTTTTAAGAGCATGTATGTATAAATTTTAGGGACTCCTGGATGCATGAGATGATAATGAGCTTGAATTATTTATGAACATGTTAAATACCCCACTGACTACTTTTGATGTGATATCTCAGACTAAATATATATATATATATATATATATATATATATATACATATATTGCAACTTTTAGATGTGTGTAAATTGAATATTGATTTCAGACTATTGGATCATGGTGAATACCTGAATCAATTGTTCTGCATTGTTAGATATGCTACTCTTGTTTTGTTTCATACCATATAGAGCTCATTTGATCTCTTAGAGATGGTTCAATGGTCGTGGCTCTGGGCACTGAAACGAAGCGACGCGGGTTCGAGTCAGACTTGGGAATAAAAATCACAAATCCTACCATTTCCACCAAAAGGTTACAGTGGGCTGATCACCTGTCTGGCTTAATGGCATGATCCAGAGAATTCCGTCTCAATGAGAGTCGGCCCAACACTGTAATGGTAAAAGGGTACTGGATAATGAGAAATATTTTAGATGAATAATGTTACTGGCAGTGCTTCCAAACCATTTTTCCATTTTGGTATTGCTTTGAAGCTAATCAAAATGAACTGAAAGCATTTGTTTACAAGAAAAGTTGGAGCATTTTTTGTAATTACTTTACATCTGGTAGTGAAACTCGTGATAATGATGCATATAGAAGACCAAAAAAATTAGGAATGATAAATTCTCAAAAAAGTTGAAACTCTCTTATAACATTTTGCAGTTTGCTTTAAGTTTAGGAAATACCTTTGTTGTCCCTCTGTTTTCCAATTTCTTGGATAGTCAGTTTTGAATATTAATGCCTTGACCATTCTACCTAATTTTGTTTTGTTTTCTTTTTTTTTTAGAACCCAAAGCAGAGGATGCTCCAATCAAAGGCATCCTGAAGACGACCACCAGGGACAGCCAGCCTGCCCACGGCGTGGTGCGAGGGCTCAGTGACCAGCACATCCTGTCGTCCATCACCGAGGGAACTGCCAGTGTGGATTCTAGTGCAGACCTCATCAACTACGCCAGAGCCATGCTGGAGATGGACCAGACTGGAGGGATGCCTTCTCAGTCTTGGGAAAGGTTGGAGATGGATAGAAATTGTTGCTGCTCTATGAACTTATCTTTAGATATCTTTTCTTTTGTCGCTTTTTCATTCACTGTTTTTCGTTTTTATGTATTTATTTTTCTATTTTTTTTTACATCTTTTTTGTCATTCATTAGGTGATAAGGAAGAAATTTATTACATTGTTGAACATTGTCTCCTATCTGAGACTGACGATAAGCCCGGAGGTCCCGTGTGCACGTTGCGCACATTAAAGAGCCCTTGGCAGTTGGAAATCGAAAAGAGTAGACAGCAAGGCCACTGTCCAGACAAAATTGAAATTCTACCACTACCACCGAAAGGTCACTGTGGGCTGATCACAGAGAAATTCTGTCTCAATAAGAGTCGGCCCTACATTATAATGATAATAGGGTACTGGATAATGGAATGAAATGACATTGTTGAACTGAATATCTTTGTAGTGGTTTTTATAGAGTCATGAATTAATTGCACCATCAGCAATATTGGTCAGTAGAATCTTATTGATACATTTATTGATGACCTGGTTTTTTAATTATTTTTCAGGTGTTTTCTCATTTATTTTGAAAAATATTGTCTTGAAGTATACATGTAAAAAATTGTTAAATCATAATTAAAATGTCTTGAATGTTATGTTGTTATTATAAATTTCACACTTTTAACCACTGATAATTCATATGTATTTTCACAGCCAACAGCAGCCTAGAAAACCAGAGGCTATTTCCAAGGCACCAGAACCCAAAGGCCAGCCCCAGAAAGCCAAAGGCAAGTCATTGGCCAGTATGGTGCGTCTCCAGCGGCCTGAGGTGACACGGAAATGGAAGGAAATGAATGCAGAGCGCAAACATGAGGAAGATCAGCTACGGCAAAGAGTTGAACAGGAAGAAATCAATAGGTCTCAATCGGAATTTTATCAGAAAGAAAAGCAAAAGATTTATGGTGAGTCCTTTTGCCAATTTTCTTTTCTGGGAACTATACTGTATCTCTGGCCTCATTGAATCAATTATGTTCTGTTAAAAATGTTTTCATAGAAGGTTTTTATTTTTTCATCATTTACATACACAATGAATGATTGTCAGTTGATTTATAAGTAATTCATGTATGAGGTGGAAGTGTGTGTTGTTGAAGTTGTAAAGCTCATTGAGCTCAACTCCGTTAAGGAAATGAGCTAAATAAATGCTGTTTGTTATCATTATTAGAGCTATTTTTTCTGCAATATCAGATTGTGAACACAGTATAAATGTCGATCTACACCAGAAAACTATGTCAAGTTTCTCAGCTTTCTTTTTGTTTACAGGAATTTCTTATCTCAAAACTATTATAAGACCACTTTAGATTTATCATCACAGATACAGCTTGATGTAAGATTTATCAATAAATGCATAATAGATAAAAGACACTGCTTTCTTTATTGCTGGCCACTCAGCAACTTCATTTGGGACAGCGCTATCAATATAACAGGCTAGCCTATCTTTTTCATTGTTTTAAGAAAATGAGAAAGAAGATCTGAGCGATCGGTTTGATTTTTCTATCAGTCAGAGGTGTCTTTGTATTTCCCTTTATAGACTCTAAGAAAATACCAGGCTCTAGCCCAAGAACCAAAGTGACCATTCCAAGGAGAGTCAAAACTTATTCAGAGCGGCTCCAAGAAATGAAACCTTCCCAGAAATTCTCCCCAAGGAGAACACCAGCACCTGGCTCAGGTACAGTATTCAGATGTTTGGGTTGTTTTTATTTCAACCAATCACTTAGCTTCATCACTAGATTTTTCAGGTTAATTTTATGTTAATCCCTGTTTACAGGATAATTATCCCTTTACTTTTCTTTAAAGTATAATCAAAACTTGATGCACCAACAAGTTAAGATATTTGAGGTAAAGCTATTAACATATTGTTATAACTGAAAATAAAATGGAGATTGTATATTATAGTCCCTAATTACTTAACAGACAGATTTTGTAGTTTTGTCTTGAATACAAATGTTTTTCATTCACAGGCGGAGCTTGTGCAATTCAGAATTTGTTTCAATATAGAACTGTCAAACTTCACTGTCTGTCATTTTTACCTTAAGCTCCTCTCCTTTGTCAGTATGCTATCTTTTCAAAACAGGCAGAGGAGGCTTTTATAAGGCTAGAGTGAGGTCATGTCTTAGTTAAGTTCTTCAAGCAAAAGCTGATCGCAGGGAGTTTTACATTCATTCAGTCATTCAGCCTCGAAAGCTGACGGGAATATTTTTCTTGTCTCCCTTTGAATACACTTGTTTTCATCACCTCTTCAGTTGCTGTAAAGAGAGGAATAATCAAAATCAAAGCGGTTGTTTGGAGCATAATGGCTTTGGTTTTGAATGGGGAAATTTGTGCCATTATATAAGAGGATTATGAGAAATGGTTCTGGTGAAATCTATTCTCTTACTTTTGTTATGTTATCAGGTTCCCTGTGGTACCGACCAAAGCCAGTGTAGGGACTATTCTCTTACTTACTTCAACTAATTAGTTTATCATTTTATGTTTTACTTTAGATGCTTAAATGACATAAAGGTGTCACTATGGCCCTTTATTACAGCAAAGAAATAAAAGAATAAACCTCTACATTGTGATTTTCTCATGTCCTCATGTGCAGCACGAACCATGTCGACGAGCACCGTGAGGACAGGGGGTACCAGCAGGAGCCACGGACCCCCCCACCAGCCCCAGACCTACGTGCAACAACTGCAGAGACTCAGTGCCAGACCTGCTACTAAGAAGTGTGAGTAGATCAACAGACTTAGGGTTGAATATGGGTCAGACCTGCCACTAAGAAGTGTGAGTAGATCAACAGACTTCGGGTTGAATATAGGTCAGACCTGCTACTAAGAAGTGTGAGTAGATTAACAGACTTAGGGTTGAATATGGGTCAGACCTGCTACTAAGAAGTGTGAGTAGATCAACAGACTTCGGGTTGAATATAGGTCAGACCTGCTACTAAGAAGTGTGAGTAGATCAACAGACTTAGAGTTGAATATGGGTCAGATGACTAAGAATGTAATTTGTATTTTAGTTTGAGCAGTTTTGGGTTTTAAAACCTATGGCTCAATGAGTCTTAAAACGATTTATCTAAAATGGGATAAAATGAAATTAGAATGAATAGCATTATGCAACAGCAATCTCCAATCAGGTCGAATCAAAGGAAAGGCAGGAGCAGAGCAATACCACATATTGAGCAGTTTAGTAAATCTTGTTGCTTTTGAGTGCCTGATCTAGAACTCCCTTGGGGTAAGGTAACTTTAAGATGTTCCTTTTGCAATGAACAAACGAAGCCTTTTTTTATTCTCAGGTTACTTCTTGACTCCCTTTTATGTCTATTGTCTTTCCTTACAACCTGATCTTTTTTTATTAAGTTGATGGGGTATTTTTCATTTTTTTCCTTAACTGTTTTTGTAAAGATCAGAGAGAGAAGAGAAGTAGTCTTAACAATTTAGATGTAAAATGCTCTCACTGGAGGAGGGGGGAGGCCTTTTTTATTTATTTCAATCCTTTTGTTTTAAAAACAAAAACAAAATATCCTTGTGTTAAGACAGATATCTAAGTGGAGGTAAATTTCCTGAAGGTAGATGAAAATTTAGGGCGAGTCAAATACTGGATAGATGATAAAATGGAGCAAAGAAAAAGTAGTCGTGAGAGAACTTGATGAGGAAGAGTATATTTGTTAAGTAAAACATGATGTTTAAATCCAATGAAGTTGATAAAGAAAGATGAGTGCAATCATGGTTTCTGTTCTTTAGTTTTCCTCCCACTGCCTTTTTCGACCTTACATCTTGATATGGGCTTTTTTTCTCTCTGTTTTCATTTAACTGGTAATACATCAATGCATATTTGTTAGTTGTTGGTGTTGAATACCATTCACTGCTTTGTTTTTTTCTGAAACCATAAGCAATATGTTCTTAAAATGGAATAATTCCAACTAGATATTAATGGATTTTCAAATTATAATTTCTTCTATATATTTTCAAAGAGACTCTTTAGATTTTGCATTGCATATGTTCTCTTGTATCCTCTTGACTATCACATCTTATCAATTCTCCTCATTTGTAACATCATAAAAACAAATTACGCTTTTCATGTGAGCCTAAAGTTTCTTACATTTGCAGAAAAATATCTTATCATGAGAGGAAAAAACTTTACAAATTTCCTTGGCATTCTTTCACCTGAATTTTCCAATAGATGTTTTGTTAACAATCTTAGCACAAATAGACACTTATAGTATAGATAGCAATTCTTATTGATTTTGTCAATGGGTTCAGTCACATTGTGTTGTTGTATGATTTATCAAAAGATAAAAAGGAGACAGTTTTAGTCACCTCTAACACAACACCCTGCTCAAGTTTATGATAGATACTATATCAGGCCTAGATCTCCTTTTCTCTCCTAAGCATCAAAAATAAAGTCAAGGGTAAGCGCTTGTATTTTAGAGCACTAGTTGTAATACTTTTGTTGATAAAGGTGTATAAATAGTTTATGATAAAGGAGGTTATCAGTGTATTCAGCCAAGTACTACTTAAATCATGATAGTCACCGACATTTGGTAATAATTATGTAGAAATCGTTTAAATGTCTTGCAGTAGTTTCTGATAAGCAAACTGTTGTTGCCCTACATCAGCAATTTTGAAGATTGGAAAAGAAGAGAGAAGATGACAGA